>PVIY010025840.1:0-36162 GCA_004026745.1 Myrmecophaga tridactyla | reverse complement strand
ATAAAACATCAACGTATATAATGAGTAGTTCACAATATCATCACTTAGTTGCATATTCATCATTTCTTAGAACATTTGCATTAATTCAGAAAAAGACAATAGAAAAAGAAATAAAATGAACACAGGAAAGAAAAAAAAAGATTATACCTACCATACCCCTTACCCCTTGCTTTCATTGATCACTAGCATTTCAAACTAAATTTATTTTAGCATTTGTTCCCCCTATTATTTATTTTTATTCCATATGTTCTATTCCTTTGTTGACAAGGTAGATAAAAGGAGCCTCAGACACAAGGGTTTCACAATCACACAGTAACATTGTGACAGCTATATCATTATTCAATCATTCTCAAGAAACATGGCTACTGGAACACAGCTCTACATTTTCAGGCAGTTCCCTCCAGCCTCTCCATTACATCTTGAATAACAAGATGATATCTACTTGATGCATAAGAATAACCTCCAGGATAACCTCTCGACTCTGTTTGGAATCTCTCAGCCATTGACACTTTGTCTCATTTCGCTTGTCCCCCTTTTGGTAGAGAAGGTTTTCTCAATCCCTTGATGCTAAGTGTCAGCTCATTCTAGGTTTTTTCTCAATCCCTTGATGCTGAGTCTCAGCTCATTCCAGGATCTCTGTCCCACGTTGCCAGGAAGGTCCACACCCCTGGGAGTCATGTCCCACATAGAGATGGGGGAGGGTGGTGAGACTGCTTGTTGTGTTGGCTGGAGAGAGAGACCACATCTGAGCAACAAAAGAGGCTCTCTTGGGCCTAAATTTTAAGTAGACTTGACCTATCCTTTGTGGGGTTAAGTTTCATATGAACAAACCCCAAGACTGGGGGCTCAGCCTATAGCTTTGGTTGTCCACACTGCTTGTGAGAATATCAAGAATTCAACTTGGGGAAGTTGAATTTCTCTGGGGGCCATTTTTAGTAGTCAGAATTTGTGAATTAATTCCACAATTGGCGTTTGGTTGCACTCAGCCCCTGCTACTGGTAAAATCTCTTTCCTTTCCCCTCTGGGAAGCAGACTGTGGGTGAGTGGCACCGGCCCTGCATCTTGGGGAACTCACGGTTCTGGGGGGGCTCTCAGCCTGTCCAGCTGGTCCAGACTGGGGTGCGCTGTGTGTCCAGTCACTGATATCGCCCTAGCAGTTGTTCTGTACTGTTCCTGGTTATTTAGTAGCTGTCCTGGAGGACAAACTAAATCCCACACCTTGCTACCCCACCATCTTGGCACCTCTCAGTACCATGGGGTTTTAACCACTGTGGCTTTATAGTAAACTTTAAAGCCCGGAAGTATTAGTCCTCCCACTTGATTCTTCTTTTTTAGGATATCTTTAACATTCGAGGTCTCTTTCCCTGTCAAATAAATTTGGCAACCTGTTTTTTTAAGTCTTTAAAGTACATTTTTGGAATTTTGATTGGTATTGCATTGAATCTGTAGATCAATTTAGGTAGAATTGATATCTTAACAACATTTAACCTTCCTGTCCATAAGCATGAAATGTCTTTCCATCTATTTAGGTTATTTTAGCTTTGTTTTTTAGTTTTCTGTGTACAAGTCCTTGACATCCCTAGGTAAGTTATTCCTAGATACCTCATTCTTTTGGTTGCTGTTCTGAATATATCCTAATACTGACATCTGGCCTCCATGCTTTCTGACGAGAAATTGGCACTCATTCTTACTGAGAATCCTTTGCACGTGACAAGTGGGTTTTCTCTTGTTGCTTTCAGAATTCTCTTTATCTTTGACATTTGACATTCTCACTAGTGTTTGTCTTAGACCAGGTCAGTTAGGCTTTATTCTGTTTGGAGTATGTTTTACTTTGTGGGCATATATATTTATGTCTTTCTTATGAGTTGGGAGTTTTTCTGACATTATTTCCTCAAATATTTCTTCTTTTCCCTTCTCTTCTCCTCTTGGACACCCATAATGTATATTTTTGTACTCTTCATGCAATCACTCAAGTCTCTGAGACCCTACTCAATTTTTTCTGTTCTCTTCTCTGTCTGTTCCCACTGTGATTTCAGTTGTTCTGTCTTCTAGTTCGCTAATTCTTCTGCCTATTCAAATCTGCTGTTGTATGCCTGTAGTGTACTTTATTTTATTTTTGCGATGTTATCGATATAATTTATTTACATTTTTAAATCACATAGTTGTTTATTCATCACCATGATCATTTTTAGAACATTTGCATTACTCCAGAAAATAAAATTAAAAGAAAAAAGAAAACCCCAAACATCCCATACTCTTTATCCCTCTCTCTTACTGACCACAAGTATTGCCATCTACCCAAGTTTAAGACTTACAATAGAGGTAGGTTAACTAAGACAGCATAGTACTGGCACATACATACATATATATATATATATATACATATATATGTATATCAGTGGAACAAAACAAAACATCCAGATGTAGATCCACACAAAATGGGCAACCACCTTTTTTTCTATATATAGTTATACAGTTGTTTTCAAACATCAGGGCTACTGGATTACAGTTTAACAACTTTAGGTATTTCTTTCTGGCTATTCTAAAACACTAGACTCTAAAAAGAAATATCTGTATAATGAATCAGTAGTCACAGTAATTTGTTAAATCCTAATTTCTCAGTTAGACCTCCTTCTTCTCATTTGATCTTTTTCTCAGTCTTCAGGGATATCTGGGCAATGACTATTTTAACTTCTTTATACTGGAAATATAAATACCATTATAATTTCTTTATACTCTACCATCTGGGGTAGAGGAATGAACCTGGTTGTTCTTGGAGAGACTGGTACCTCCTGGTTTTAGGACTTAACTGGCCTAGGATCTATCTGGAGGCCTCACATTTCTGAAAAAATAAACTTACTAATAAAAATGGAGTCTCAGAGCCCTGGGCACTACCTCAGGTTTTTAGGAATACTGTTGGTTGGTGTATGGCATACTATGGTATTTTGGAACAGCTGGCTAAAGTTTGCAGTAGAGTAGCCTCCAGAATGACCTCTCAACTCTATTTGAAATCTCTTGGTCACTGAATCTTTATTTTGTTCCATTTCTTTTCCCTGTTTTAGTCATCCTCAATCTCATGATGCCTGGACCAAGCTCATTCCTGTGAGTCATGTCCCATGTTGTCAGGGAGACTTACACCCCTGGGAGTTATATCCCAGGTAGAGTAGAAGGTAGTGAGCTTATTTGCAGTGTTGGCTTAAAGAGAGGCCACATCTGAGCAACAAAAGAGGCTCTTTGGGGGTGACTCTTAGGCATCATTACATGCAGGACTAGCTTTGCCATTGCAAAAATAAGTTTCATTAGGGCAAGCCTCAAGATCGAGGACTTGGCTTAATGAATTGGGGGTCCTTAATGTGTGAGAGAATATCAGAACTTCCCCAGGTAGGGAAGTGTAATAGATCCACATTTTTTCCTAGTCCCTCATCTAGTGTATTTTTAATCTCCATTATTGTACCTTTTCTCCACATAATTTCTGTTATGCTCCTTTTTAAGCTTTTAGATTTTTCTGCTCACACATTGTCTTAGTATCCTTTACCTCTATATCCACCATTAGTTTATTTCTATCCATGTTTTGTTTCATCTCCTTGAATTGTTATGGGAGATTTGTTTGAACTTCTTTGATTAGTTGTTCCAGATTCTGTGTCTTCTCTGAAGTTTTAATTTGTTCCCTTAATTGAGCCATATTTTTCTGTTTCTTATTATGGCTTGTAATTTTTTTGCTGCTGTCTAGGAATTGGTTATTTTTATTATTATTATTTTTTAAACATAACAACATACAAACACGAACATTCTTACCATATGATCATTCCATCCTTGGTATATAATCAATAACTCACAGTGTCGTCACATAGTTGTATATTCATCACCATGATCATTTCTTAGAATATTTGCATCGATTCATAAACAGAAATAAAAAGAAAAAAGAAAAAAGAAAAAAACTCATATATACCATACCCTTACCCCTTACCCCTCCCTCTCATTGACTGCTAGTATTTCCATCTTCCCAATATATTTTAGGCTTTGTTTCCCTATTTTTTTCTATACCCCTTATCACTTCCTTTCATGGATCACTAGCATTTCAATCTACTAAATTTATTTTAACATTTGTTCCCCCTATTATTTATTTATTTTTAAGCCATATGTTTTACTCATCAGTCCGTACCATAGATAAAAGGAGCATCAGACACAAGGTTTTCACAATCACATAGTCACATTGTGAAATCTATATCATTATACAATCATCTTCAAGAAACATGGCTACTGGAACACAGCTCTACATTTTCAGGCGTTTCCCTCCAGCCTCTCTGTTATGCCTTAAATTAAAAAGGTGATATCTATTTAATGCATAAGAATAACCTTCAGGATAACCTCTTGACTCTGTTTGGAATCTCTCAGCCATTGACACTTCATTTTCTCTCATTTATCTCTGCCCCTTTTCAGTCAAGAAGGTTTTTTTAATCCCTTGATACTGAGTCCCAGCTCATTCTAGGATTTCTGTCCCAAGGTCCACTCCCCTGGAATCATGTCCCATGTACAGAGTGGGAGGGCAGTGAGTTTGCTTGTCATGTTGGCTGAGAGAGAGAGGCCACATCTGAGTAACAAAAGAGGTTCTCTGGGGGTGACTCTTAGGCCTAATTTTAAGTAGGCTTAGCCTATCCTTTGCAGGGATAAGTTTTTTATGAACAAATCTCAAGATTGAGGGCTTGGCCTGTTGCTTTGGTTGTCCCCACTGCTTGTGAGAATATCAAGTATCCTCCACTTGCAGAAGTTGAATTCCCCCCTTTCTCACCATTCCCCCAAGGGGACTTTGCAAATACTTTTTTATTCACTGTTCAAATCACTCTGGGATTTATCAGGGCATCACTCTGGACAAACCTACAAAATTTCATGCCCTACTCAAGGTTCCATGTACTTATGGTGTTCAATTAAACTGTCCACATAACTTGTATTAGGAAATGCATTAATCAAGTTATAAATTTTGTACCAAATAAACATTTTTTGCTTTAGTCTTACACATAAGTTAAAGTTTTTAAATATGAATTACCATCTATTTTCTTTTTTTTTTTTACATGGGCAGGCACCAGGGATCGAACCCATGTCCTCTGGCATGGCAGGCAAGCATTCTTGCCTTCTGAGCCACCGTGGCCCACCCACCATATATTTTAAACAACCTGCAATATTGACATTCCTTTGTTCTTCCTCATGCAAAAACATTTTTTAATTTGTACATTTAGTCACTATCATTGTACACTTTCAGTCTTTATCATCTATCTTTCCTTCTGATTTCATTTGTGCCCCCAGGCCTCCTCCCTCTCTCATTCTCACATTCAGCTTCATTCAGTGTACTAGCATTATTGTATTACAGGTAGGTAGTATTGTGCTATCCATTTCTGGATTTTTACAGTCAGTCCTGTTGCACAATCTGTATCCCTTCTGTTCCAATTACCCAATATCTACCCTGTTTCTATCTCTTGATGGTCTCTGTTCTTAGCTGAAATTCTTGAAGTTCATTCACTAATGTTAGTTCATATCAGTGAAACCATATCGTATTTGTTCTTTTGTTTCTGGCTAATCTCACTCCGCATAATGTCCTCAAGGTCCATCCATCTTGTTACATACTTCATAACTTTATTCTGTCTTACAGCTGCATAATGGAATTGGTTATTTTGATGTGCTAACTCTGAAGGTCACTTTCTCCCTCTTACTTAGGGTTTTACTATTAATTGGCTTATGTTAAGCCTCTTCTTTGATGATTGGTCCAGCTTATTCTGGACCTTTTAAGTAGCCCATTTTTAACTGTTCAGATTTTCTCAGCTCTTCTTTGTCTTTTCTGATAATGTAATACAGTTTTTAAGTAACACTTTTGTGTATTTGTTGCACATGTAGGAGAAAGCCTCCTTTCCTCTCTTCCTTCTCTGGGAATCTTGATCTTTTTTGTTTATTTTTGTGCAGAATTTTCTCCCCAGTTCTATGATTTGTTTAAATTCTCTCCTTTGGGGCGGCTGCCGTGGCTCAGCAGGCAGAGCTCCGACCTGCCGTGCTGGAGGTCTGGGGTTTGATCCCTGGTGCC
The DNA here is from genome assembly GCA_004026745.1 of Myrmecophaga tridactyla. Taxonomy (NCBI): domain Eukaryota; kingdom Metazoa; phylum Chordata; class Mammalia; order Pilosa; family Myrmecophagidae; genus Myrmecophaga; species Myrmecophaga tridactyla. The sequence continues at coordinate 30,092 of PVIY010025840.1, read as the reverse complement.
TCCTGCCCATATGCAAATTAAAAAAAAAAAAATTTCTCTCCTTTGTTCATTGCGCCCTTTTCCTTACACTTTTCAGTTCTGGAACCTGTCCTGTGTTTTCCACCCCCGCCCCATTTATTATTTTTGTGTGTGTGTGAGGCTTTTCTGCCTCTTCTTTCTTCTCCTTTAGAGTAGCCTTCCTCTCCCTACCCCAACCCCCCTCCCCATCCCTCCAGGGACCCAGATGGGATCAGTCCAGAAAGGCTCAGTTTGTATTTCAAGGTCCAGCAAACAGTGACTGGATTGAGTGAGCACACCTCTTGCCAGCAGTTCTGCTGGTGGTCTCTTCTCTTTTTTTTTTTTTTCCTGGGGGCTTTTTGGTACATGGCAGTCCACAGCAGCTTGTGCTTGGGCCTTTGCAGTCTTGAATCTCTGTGCCTCGAAATGCGTGGGGTTCTAACTCACTGGTGGGAGTCTGCAAATGTGGCAGAAGGGACATGAAGCTGCAGAGGATCACGTAAGGTGGAGGTGTCCTAATTGTATCTTTGGAAAGAAAATCTACCTGTGCTTCGATTCAGCATTTATGGAGCCCTTCTCCAGTTTCTTATCCTCCAGAGTTCTAAGCAAGTGGGATTTATCCTTTCAGTAGTTCATTCTGAAGGAAGACTTTTCCAGGGGAAAATGTCATGTTGATGATGTCACCATCACAGTGTTTTTAAGCAAGGAAAAAAGTTAAAGTGATATTTTAAGAAAGGTTAATCTGGTCATAGCATCAATTGGATTTGAAAGGAGAAATAGAAGATAAAGAGACCACTCACAAAGGTACGTTATTCAGTACACAACTGAGTCCAAGAATAAATATTTGTTAAATAAACTGAATAATTTTCATATCATTAAAGTCATGTAAGGTATCAGACTATCTTAAAAGAGCAAGTGCTTCTTAAAAAATTTGCATTAATGTCGTAATCCTACCTGTGTTCCAGAAAAGGATCAGATTTGTGTCTGGAAACATCAGTAGCTGAGATGAAGGAATACATAGCAAAGTAAGTGACATTGAGAGAACCTTTGTTGGAAGTGTAAATTCATTCTCCATCTGGGGATAACAACTAAACCTGGGTAAAATGAAGAGTAAAGTTATCTATTCAGAGTGTGGTTTATATTCATTATAGAAGTTAGGAGGCTGCAATTGGGATTTTTTTTTTAGAACCAAAGTATACACCTATTGTATTTCCTGGTGACCTAAGTGACTCAGAATGAAACGATAAAAAATTAACTGACTTTTTTTATTTTTCCTAATTCTGCAGATTTTCTTTAGAACAACAGACTTGGGAACAGCTCTTACTGCAGTACCAGAATGAGGCTGAAGAGATACTATCCAGGTCAGATTTAAGAATTGGAAATTGGAAGCTATCTTTTTACCTTGTAGAGTTTGACTTGAGTTGATTTCAGTACTTTTAGCCCAAATTGAATGTTGCGTCTTTTCTCTTGGGCCAGTCAACTCATCAGACCTCTGTAAAGTGTATATTAATACTCTCTAACAGTAAATGGAAAGTGAAGGGGAAGGTGAAGGGGAAGAGATTTTAGTCTGAGAACAGAATTGGCTCTGTTCTGTATCCTTGGTTGCTATTCCTGGGAGAGATGACAACATCTCTGCCCTCTGTGTAGTAGCCTGGGGCTGGGCCAAGAGAAATAGTGAAGGGACTTCAGTGAGCACATGACCTTGAAGGTGCAGGTGTGGGAGAGACCTCATGGTCAGGTCCCTTATGGACGATCAAAGACATGAAAGGGGTTTATGGGGGAAGGTATACAGGAAAGAGTTCTTCCTTTGGGTCTTGAAGGCATAGAAAAGTGTGAGATTTTTATTTGGCCAGACATCTAAGTTGTAGTTTTAAACTTTTTTTTTTTTAAGTAGAATGTTTAGCTAGAAGCCCAGCGTATAAAACATTAGCCAAAACCCTATCTACAAGAGTGACCATTCAGTCGACAGGGCCTTTGAAGAACACAGTTTAAAACTTTTCTAATCCAATTATTGAAAGTTGTCAGTTACTTTATTCACTCTGTATATATTCTACTTATGAAGATTATAATGTTTAACTGTTGATGTACATAGCTTGTTGGTTGAGAGGGATGCTTCTGGAAACAGACTGTCTCATTAAATCCTAAATACTTCTTAGTTCTGTGACTTTGGACAAGTCACTTAATTTCTCTAAGTTTTAGGATCCTTATTTGAAAATGGGAATAATATTAGTAACTATCTCATTGAGTTATAAGTGTTAAATAAGGTAACTATTGGAAAGTGCTTAGTAGTGTCTGGCACTTAGTAGGAACTTAGTAAATTGTAGTTCTCTTTATTAAACGATCATCATCAGTTTTCATGAAGTCACCCCTCTAGTTATTTTAGATAATTGAGGAAGGCAGTGGTTTTTGTTGTTATTGTGAAAGATCATAGGTACTTACTTCAGGATAACAAGCCTTGACTTCTACTCTACCCCAGTATAGTCCTTTTTATAGATTTACCTTCGGGTCATTGGTCTGAAGCTTCCAGGGATTCCCTGTAGTTCAGTGGTATAAAAAGATTATTACTGGATGTACAGTCATTACAGAAGCTCTTCTTAGTGAGAGAGCCTATACCTAGAGTAGGGTGAAAAATATTGATTCAGGTTAATAAAGCCTTACAGGAAGTATTTCCCACGGTAATCTCCTTTTTTTGTTTTATTTTTAGAGACTCAAGTGAAACTAAAATGACTGAAATTGACGTGGAACCTATGAGATATCTTGGGTCTTCCCAGAACGAAGTTCTTAATACAAAACCTGATTACCAGAAAATATTGCAGAACCAGGACAGGGTCTTTGATTGTATGGAGTTGGTGGTGAGTTGGCTTATATTTATATATGTTATCCAACTTTGCTACCTTATCATCCTTGGAAATGTAAAATTCAGAGAGAATATGTGTAGTAAAATTAGAAATGTATTCAGTTCCACTTGGGGAAAACTGAAGTGACAATACAAATGAAAACAAGTAAATATATGGTAATAATGCTAATAAAGTAGGATAAGGGGAATAGAGAGCACAGGGAGGGTGGCAAGTTGCTATTTATATAGAGTGGTTATTGAAGACTTTTCTAAGGTGATATTTTAACAGATTTGAAGCAAATGAAAGGGGTGAGCCATGAGGACATGTGGGAGTATATTATTCTATTACTCTAAGTATCAATAGGATGGCACTTGAAATAGGATAATTCCTGAACAATTTATTTACAAAAGGATTATGTATAAAGGTGAGGATTTCCTGTTAGTGAAGTAATCTGAGCTTAAAGGTAGCTGAGCTGTTACTGCCCCTAGGCCCTAAGGAAGGAGGGAAGGAGCAGTTATGTGTGGGACCTGGAGAGAGAAAGTCACCTAGTAGGCTGATTTTAGAGAGCCATGAGTTACCCTTCTGGGGGCAAGCCTGTATAATAAATACTGTGACATCATTTAGCTCCCTCCCACTTGGGCTCTCTGTTAACTAAACCCAACCAGGAGCCAGAGGACATGGGATCCTATTGTCAGAGTCACACAGGTCATTGTCCTGGGTCATAAGCAAGGTGGAGAAGAATGGAGTATAGATCTCTAGGAGCAAACAGAAAATGCCCAAAATATACTTTATAGGTTGAAAAAACAGCCAAATGCAAAAGTTCCTGAGCAGGAGCTTGCCTGACAAGTTTTAGGAACATCAAAGAAGCCCACAGGCTCTAAAAGCTAATGACTTGCCCTTTGTTGCAGATGGATGAACTGCAAGGATCAATGAAGCAACTGCATGCCTTTATGGATGAAAGTACCCAGTGCCTCCAGAAGGTGTCATTACAGCTCGGTAAGCATGCCTCTTGAAAGGACCCAGAGCTTTGGATTGTTTTATATCTGATAGCCAGTGCTTTGGACACAAAATTCCTTTCAAAGCATCTGGTCCCAGAGGATAAGGCTTATATCAGGTGATTTTTTTCCGTTAACAATAAATTATAAGTAGTTATATATTATATATTATAAGGCATACAGAATTAATGAGAAATTTCCAGATATAAATTCTACAAAAGCACAGCAGACTGAGAATTAAATCTCTATTAACTATATTGTTTGGTAAATCCAAGACTCAAGAAATACCCATGGCCTTTTCCCTCTTCATTCTTCAAAAATCAACTGAAATAACACTGACATTTAATTCTCTGACCTTCTCCAGCCCTAAATACTTATATACATACTTTCATTTTCTTATTTATCACATTGTATTGTAGCTGTGACTGACTTTCCTCCCAGCCTGCCAACTTGTCGAAGATAGAAACGCTCTTTTTGTTCATTGTAATGTCTTTCACTGACTGGCACAGTGTCCACACAGTAAGTTTTCAGTAAGTGTTACATGGATTCAATTGAAATTTATGTTTTGGCTCCTTTTCTCTGCAGGGAAGAGAAGCACACAACAATTAGATCGCTCACCAGCTCGAAAACTGCTCAAGCTTCAGCTACGAAACCCGCCTGCCACACATTACTCTGCGTCTTGTCAGTGACGTTATGCAGCCTTTCTGCCACAAGGCTTTGAAAGGGTGAGGGATGGGAAGAGTACTCCAGAGTATAACAGCTGCCTAGAAGTCTCAGCTGCTGATCTCTGACAATCTGGAGGCCCTCTTGCCTTTGAGGATGACTGTAGAGCACTTCAGTTTTTTTCTAAAAGTACCAGAATTTATGCATTCAAAAGAACATTGTTGCCTTCAGAAGTAGTTTCCATGGAAGCCTAGACACTTTTTCCAGGAATGTGCAAAATGTTTGAAGCTACTTTTTTTCAATGAACTTTAGAACTAATGGCCCATTCTTTTAAATATCTGTGGTCAAAAATATTCATCTTGTTAAGATGTTTTGCAGTTTTTGAAAGAGTTCAGTTACTTAGGACCAAGTTCAATGAAGAATTTTGGGTGCCAGGTTGGTTTCTGGTTATAGAGGAATTAGATTGTCTGTTGTGTCTCTGAAGGTGATTTTAGTTAGGAGAGTTTTGAGCATTGTTTGCATCATTGAGATATGTATACCACTTCACAACATGTCCAAAGCAAAGGAAACGCTCATTTTATATGTCCTGATATCTATAGTATACTCTAGCTTTTAATATTGTATTGACATCCTAACCCCTGGATTCATGCAAGTGTTCCTTTTCATTGTTGTCTATATTTGTTGTTGATAATCTGCATTATAAAATTATCCATAGTTAAAACCTTTCTCTGGTCTTTGTGTAAATCTGAGTTTATAAAAAAAAGTAAAGGTCAGGAGGATTTAGTAGAAAATGATTCTTTGCCACTAAAGTGAACAGTGTAGAGATATGCTTCAGCATTAATTACCAATAAAACACCAACTAATCTATTTTTTTAATCTTTCTTATTCTCTGATCCCCCAGAGGGACAGAGCCCAGTTCATTTAAATACCTGGTCATAAACCCAGTCATAAACCTTGGTCCACACATCACTTAGTGAGGTGATGTCTGCTTTCTTTGACCTACATTCATTCCTTATTCACGTATATAGTGAGCCCCTACCATGTGTCGTGCAGTTCTAGGAGCTGGTGAGAGTACAAAGGAAAAAAAAACAGATGTGGGGCCTTCCCTCAAGGAGCTTTCCCACTCTAGTGGGGACAGAGAACAAGGAGAGAACACTTGTCTGTAGAAATGTTTTAGCTTATTTGGGAAGGACGAAAGAGTTAAAAGGGGCAAGTGTTTCAGGCAAAGGAGCAGCATTTACAAAGTTCTAAAGAGAGGGAAGGGTAGAACGTTCTGGAACACTAAAAGATGAATAAAGCAGATGTACTAAGCCCTAACAGAAGAGCAGCCTGAAATGAGGATAATCAAAAGTTACTGAGAGACTTTAAGAAGAGGAGAGATATGATCAGAACTTTATTTAAAGGTCATTCTAGTTGTGTGAAGAACAGATAGAAATAAGCAAGGTACATTGTTCGTGGGGACTGGAACATAGTAGGTGTATAACCTATTAATAGCCTAGCTCTGCCACTAAATGATGGGGGAAAGTTATTTAGCTTCTAATCTGTAAAACTGGGAGGATAATAAACCCTGTATCACAGGGATGTTGAAAGTGTTAATTAGAAAATATAATAAATTGTTGAAATCTCAGGAATAAGTAAGATTATGCAGAGTATTGTGTAAGAAGGTAAACCTTGGATAGCTCCAAGGAAAGACAATATTTAAGAATCAGGGGACTGGTGGTGTCTATTCTTTCCCAAGCAGAGTAGTGTAATGGGAAAAATGTTAAGTTTAGAGTGAATCTTCATCTTTTATCCTAAATTTCCTCATCTGTAAAATGGAAATCGAACATCTCTCTCCAAAGATGGCTGCACCTTCCTCCATTTAATTTTTTTTTCTTGTTAGTGTGTCTGTAGACTCTCATTCATGGTAGATTGTTTACCTAAACTTTTTTTTTTTTGAGAAGTTGTAATTTGGCAGAAAAATCATACATAAAATAGAGTTCCCATATTACACCATGTTTTTAACACTTTGCATTAGTGTGGCACATCTGTTACAGTTTATGAAAGAACATTTTTATAATTGTACTATTTAACTATAGTCCATCTCCCTATGCATTTTCCTATTTAGTGTTGTGAGCTTATAATCAGTGATGCTTTTTCTGAGGGAATCTTGTCAGTTAGATTGTGTCCTAGAGTGGTTTTATGTTTGCTTTGGCTAAATCCCAGGCCTCTTTCCTGCTCCCACTTTTTTTTTTTCTGCCTAGGAATTTTTAACAGCTTAATTAAGATATAATACATCTTCCATTTAATTTACTGTATTGTATTGTATTTTGTGTTTGTAAGAATTTTTTCAAAGTTAAACGTGTTTCCATTTTTGAGTCTTCAACAGGTAAAGATAAAATAATACTTACTGGAGGGGTCAAGATGGTGGCTCAGTGAGGTGTGGGATTTAGTTCGTCCTCCAGAGCACCTACTAAATAGCCAGGTACAACAATTTAGAACAACTCCTGGGGGCACGTCAGTGACCGGACACACAGCGTACCCCAGTCTGGACCAGCTGGATGGGCTGTGAGCCCATCCAGCACTGTGAGTTCTCCAAGCCATGGAGCCAGTGCCCCTCCCCAACAGGCTGCTTCACAGAGGGGAAAGGAAAGAGACTTTATCAGCAGCTGGGGCTGAGCACAACCAAGCTGCAATTGTGAAATTAATTAACAAATTCTGACTACTAAAAATAGGTCCCGAGTAAAAGCTGAGGTTGCTGGTTTTTGCTCCGGTGCAGAGGGGACTGGGCTGATGGAAAAAGAAAAAAAAAAAAAAAACAAAGGTTTTTTGGATCGGATAGCACATAATACTTGAAAGGGTCTGGGCCATGAAGGAAAGGAGGGGGCATATAGGACCTGGAGATACACAAAGCAACGTACCAACTTAAGCTTGATTGGCAAACCTGAGGAACGGGGGTCCTGCTCTGAAAAGGATTTTTCTTTCTCTTTTTTGTGGCTGTTTCTACGACGTGACTGCTCTTTAGATAGAGATGCAGGGCTTTTCAGGCTCCAACTGCTCCAGGCATAGGCAGAATTAAGTGTTTGTCTGGAGACTGTACCTTCCCCAGGAGAGTGATGGGGCCCAGCTCAGGTGGAATCCCCCCTCAAGGAATTCAGACCCCGGGGTCTGGAAAAGTGAAGCAATTAAAGCCAGCCTACAACCTCTTCTGTGTCTCAATCAAGCCCCCAGCAGGGAGAGTCTGCTGAAGTTAAAGGTACCACATCCTCTTATACTGGTGCGACCCGCAGGCAAAAAAGTGCCACATACTGGGCAGGATAAGAAAAACAATCCAGAGGCTTCATAGGAAAACCTTTCAACCTGCTGGGTCTCACCCTCAGGGAAAACTGATGCAGGTGACTCTTTCCTCCTGAGAGGAGGCCAGTTTAGTCTGGGAAAATCTGGCTGAGGTCTATAGTACCTAAGTAGACCCTCCTGGTGTGCGGGGTGGGGATACGGGGTTGGGGGTGTGTGGGGCATCATATAGGCAGGGTAAGAAACAAGAAAACAAGAACTGAAAAATTCTGATCTGTTAAAGAAAAACTAAGCTAGAATAAGCTGAACTGAATGTCAAAGAACAAGATAGACAACAAAGTCATCCAGCAAGAAAATCCCAGGTAAAAAAACAGTGAAAACAATCTCCAGAATAAACTAATGTAATTAAATGCCTAGATGCCAGCAAAAAATAACGAATCATACTAGGAAAATTGAAGATATGACCCAGTCAAAGGAACAAACCAACAATTCAATAGAGATACAGAAATTGAAACAATTTTGAATGTTCGAACAGACATGGAAAAACCTCATCAAAAATCAAATCAATGAATTGAGGGAGGATATAAAGAAGGCAAGGAATGAACAAAACGAAATCAAATGTCTGAAAAAACAAATTCCACAGGAATTTATGGGAATGAAAGACACAGTAGAAGACACAAAAAAAACAATGGAAACCTACAATGTTAGATTTCAAGAGGTAGAAGACAGGATTAGTGAACTAGAGGACAGGACATCTGAAATCCAAAAACCAAAAGAAATAGGGAAAAGAATGGAAAAATATGAGCAGGGACTCAGGGAATTCAATGACAATATGAAGCACATGAATATACGTGTTGTGGGCGTCCCAGAAGGAGAAGGGAAAAGTAGGAGAAAAACTAATGAAGGAAATTATCACTGAAAATTTCCCAACTCTTATGAAAGACTAAAATTACAGATCCAAGAAGTGCAGTGTACCCCAAACAGAATAGATCCAAATAGATGTACTCCAAGACATCTTACTAATCAGAATGTCAGATGTCAAAGAGAAAGGGAGAATCGTGAAAGCAGCAAGAGAAAAACAAGTCACGTACAAAGGGAAGCCCAATAAGACTATGAATAGATTTCTCAGAAGAAACCATGGAGGCAAGAAGACAGTGGGATGATATATTTAAGTTACTAAAAGAGAAAAACTGCCAACCAAGAATTCTATGTCCAGCAAAACTGTCCTTCAAAAATGAGGGGGAAATTAAAACATTTTCAGACAAAAAAAATCACTGAGAGAACTTGTGACCAAGAGACTGGCTTTGCTAGAAATCCTAAAGGGAGCACTAGAGGCAGATATGAAAAGACAGGAGAGAGAGGTGTGGAGAAGAGTGTAGAAATGAAGACTATCAGTAAAGGTAAAAAGAAGAAAAATTAGATATGACGTATAAAATCCAAAAGGCAAAATGGTAGAAGAAAGTACTGCCCTTACAGTAATAACACTAAATGTTAATGGATTAAACTCCCCAATCAAAAGACAGAACGGATTAAAAAACAGGACCCATCTATATGTTGTCTACAGGAAACGCATCTTAGACCCAAGGATAAACATAAGTTGAAAGTGAAAGGCTGGGAAAAGATATTTCATGCAAATAACAACCAGAAAAGAGCTGGAGTAGCTATACTAATATCCAACAAATTAGACTTCAAATGTAAAACAGTTAAAAGAGACAAAGAAGGACACTACGTATTAATAATAGGAACAATTCAACAAGAAGACGTAGCAATCATAAATATGCACTAAGCCAGAACGTTCCAAAATACATGAGGAAAACACTGAAAAGAGAAATAGACACATCTATCATAATAGTTGGAGACTTCAATTCCCCGCTCTCATCAATGGACAGAACATCTAGACAGAGGATCAATAAAGAAACAGAATTTGAATAATACAATAAATGAGCTAGTCTTAACCGACATATATAGAACATAACACCTTACAACAGCAGGATACACCTTTTTCTCAAGTGCTCATGGATCATGCTCAAGGATAGACCATATGCTGGGTCACAAAGCAAGTCTAATAAATTTAAAAAGATTGATATCATACAAAACACTTTCTCAGATCATAAAGGAATGAAGCTGGAAATCAATAATAGGCAGAGTGCCAGAAAATTCACAAATATATGGAGGCTCAACAACACACTCTTAAACAACCAGTGGGTCAAGGAAGAAATGACAAGAGAAATCAGTAAATATCTCGAGGCAAATGAAAATGAAAACAGAACATATCAAAACTTATGGGATGCAGCAAAGGCAGTGCTAAGAGGGAAATTTATTGCCCTAAATGCCTATATCAAAAAAGAAGAAAGGGCAAAAATAGAGGAATTAACTGTCTACTTGGAAGAACTAGAGAAAGAATAGCAAACTAATCCCAAAGCAAGCAAAAGGAAAGAAATAATGAAGATTAGATCAGAAATAAATGAAATTGAGAACATGAAAACAATTGAGAAAATCAACAAAACGAGAAGTTGGTTCTATGAGAAAATCAATAAGATTGATGGACCCTTAGTGAGGTTGACAAAAAGAAGAGAGAGGGTGCAAATAAATAAAATCAGAAATGGAAGAGGAGACATATCTACTGACCCCACAGAAATAAAGGAGGTAATGAGAGGATATTATGAACAACTTTATGCTAATAACTAGACAATGTAGATGAAATGGACAACTTCCTAGAAAGGCATGAACAACCAACATTGACTTGAGAATAGATGACCTCAACAAACCAATTACAAGTAAAGAAAGTGAATTAGTCATTAAGAAGCTCCCCCAAAAGAAAAGTCCAGTACCACATGGCTTCACATGCGAATTCTACCAAACATTCAAGAAAGAATTAGTGAAAGGGGGGAAATTCAACTTCCCCAAGTGGAGAATTCTTGACATTCTCACAAGCGGTGGGAACAACCAAAGCAATAGACCAAGCCTCCAATCTTGGGATTTGTTCATATGAAACTTAACCCTGCAAAGGATAGGCTAAGCCCACTTAAATTTAGTCCTAAGAGTCACCCCCAAGAGAACCTCTTTTGTTGCTCAAATGTGGCCTCTCTCTCCAGTCAACACAACAAAGCAAACTCACCGCCCTCCCCCTGTCTACATGGGACATGACTCCCGGGGTGTGGACCTTCCTGGCAACGTGGGACAGAAATCCTAGAATGAGCTGGGACTCAGCATCAAGGGATTGAGAAAACCTTCTCGACCAAAAGGGGAAAGAGCAAAATGAGATAAAGTGTCAATGGCTGATAGATTCCAAACAGTGTTGAGAGGTTATCCTGGAGGTTATTCTTATGCATTAAATAGATACGGCCTTTTTAGTTAAGGTGTAATGGAGAGGTTGGCGGGAAGTACCTGAAAATGTAGAGCTGTGTTCCAGTATCCATGTTTCTTGAAGATGATTGCATAATGATATAGCTTCCGCAACATGACTGATGCTTCTTTTATCCACCTTATAGACAAACAAGTAAAACATATGGCTTAAAAATAAATAAATAATAGGGGGAACAAATGTTAAAATAAGTTTAGTAGATTGAAATGCTGGTGATCGGGAAGGGGAGGGGGAGGGATATGGTATGTATGAGTTTTTTTCTGTTTTCTTTTTATTTCTTTTTCTGAATTGATACAAATGTTCTACGAAATGATCATGATGATGAATATAACACTATGTTATGATATTGTGAGTTACTGATTATATATTAAGAATGGAATGATCATATGGTAAGAATGTTCGTGTTTATATGTTATGTTTAAAAATTTTTAATTAAAAAAATACACATGGCAAAAAAAAATTTACTGTACTCTTAAGCAGTTTATATGCATACCATCATTTAATCCTTACCCTTATGAGGTAGCTTCTGTTGTTTTTCCTTGTAGATGAGGAACTTAGGCTTGGGCAGCCTAATAATCTAATCAGGAACAGACAGTAAGTAGTGGAGACTGAATTAGAACCAATGTGGCACTCAAAATGTTTGTTAGTAAATGAACATAAATTACATAATAAAGGGCTGGGCTCAATTAATACTACTCCTCCCCTATCCAAATTTGGTTCAGGAATTGTGCTTAAGGGTGAGCCTCCAAAGATGAGTAACAATATCATAGACAGTTGCTGCCCTTGAGATGTTTGGTAATATTTGTTCCATTTACCCCACTTAAGAGAATATCTTAATTTTAATCAGTGGTATTTAATATTATATAAATATTAGGTTAAATATGAAACTCTTTAGAGGGTAAGCTATTATGTCCTGTACATTTTAGTGTTATTTAAATTGTTGGGTGTTGAGGTTTAACATTTACGATCATTCTGGAAAAAAAAAATTTCATTTCTCATGTGGCACTCAATAAAGTAGATGATGTGCCTGGCAGTTGCAATAGACCTTATGTAACCAGTGCCTGGTTGGCAATGTTTTAGCAATGGTGCTAAAACATTTTAGACAAACAAGAGGGCAAGGAGGAATAAGGAGTAGCGCTTAATAAGAAAAAGAGAGAAAACACATGTTAAAAAGGTTGAAGTGGACATGCCCAAGGGAGAGACATGCACAGAGTAGATTGGGTTGGGTGTAGCTCATTTTATAGGAAATTTTGTTGGTGGCAGGTTTCCATAGTAACCTTTGAGTACCGGGTGTCTTTTTGTCTAGGTTCTCACAGTAACCTTTGAATACCAGGTGTCTTTTTGTTCTAGGAGGAGATAGTTATTAGAATTTGTGATTTGCTGTCACATACCTAAATAAAATTCATCTTTGGGAAGATGTTTAATAATCGTTATGACCCTACGCTTTCTTGTCACTGAGGAAGGAGTTGCATTTGTTGAAGGAAGCAGGGCCTCCTGCTCAGGGGTATTCTAGTTTGCTAGCAGCTGGAATAAAATATACCAGAAACGGAATGGCTTTTAAGAAGGAGAACTTACTAAATTGCTAGTTTATAGTTCTAAGACCGTGCAAAATGTCCCAATTAAAGCAAGTCTATAAAAATGTCCAAATTAAGGCACCAACAAGCAGTTTCCTTCATTCAAAAGACCAATAAAGGTCAGGATTTCTCTCTCAACTGGAATGGCACATGGCAAATATGGCAACGTCTGCTAGCTTTCTCTCCAGGCTTCTTGTTTCATGAATCTCCTCTGGGGGCGTTTTCCTTTTTCATCTCCAAAGACCTCTGGATGTGTGGACTTTCCTGGACTTCGTGGCTCTGCTGCTTTTTCCAAAAAACGTTTCCTCTTTTAAAGGAGTTCAGTAGACTAATAAGACTCACCTGGAATGGGTGGCGTCACATCTCCCTGTAATCAAAGGTTAATACCCACAATTGGGTGAGTCACATCTTTGGAAATAACCTAATCAAGTTTCCAACCTACAATACTGAATAGGGATTAAAAGAAACTTTTGCCTGCAAGAGATGGATTAGGATTAAAACATGGAATTTTAGACCATGTACCGTCTGTTTTACAAAAATGATTTAATTGGAGAATGGTGTTAAAGCCAAGTGTGCCATTTTGTGACCATTATTCTCCAACTCCCAATCTATATTAAGCAGCATTACAGTAAGAAATCAGCTTTTTTTTTAGTTTATTGTGAGCAGTTTATTCCACTTTTTTAAGATGTAACCCAGGGGGCTATCAATCGGGATGCTGGACACACTGCCCATATTCCAGACTGGAACTATGCTGAAAGGAGAGAGATAGAGGTATACTTACTGAGGTTTGGCGTCCCATCCTGTAGCTGAATAGTACCCTCACACCTCACCCCAGGGCATCCCTGTGGGGGAGAAGACTTTAGACTTTGGAGACAGGCTGTCTGATTTCACTCCCAAGCTGGACCTAGAGGGCTGGTGAACCTGACTTTTCACCAGTGGCTCTGGGCTGGTCACAGAGGGTTGGTTAGTTAAATTTTCTCACCCTGACTTGGGCTGGACCTAGAAGTTTGGTGAGAGATTTCTCACCCTGGCAACTTTGAGCTAGTGTCAGGGAGCTGGTGACCTAGATTCCTCACCCTGGTAGCTCTGAGCCAAACCTTTGCTCTTTTCCCAACTCTGGGGGCAGAAAGTCTGTTGGGAGATAAGGAGAAAAGGCCAGGCAGAATGGCAAGAATCAGTATCAAGGGGCACAGCTTACAAAATGCAGATCTCAAGGGCTGGTGTCTCAATGGAAGATGCTGCTACTGGAAGCTTCTACAATCTTCTCCTTCCTGGGTCACCAAAATATGTAACTGGTGCCAGCTGAGCTCTGTTCCAGATTCAGGAGTTCTGCAGCTAAAAGAATTTAGACAAACAAGATGGCCAGTAGGGATAAGCAGTAAAGTTTATTAAAGAGAGAGAGAATACATGTTAAAGAGGTTAATGTGGACGTGCCCAAGGGAGGAACATGCACTGAGTGGATTGAGTTTAGCTCGTTTTATAGGAAGTTTTGTTGGTGGCAGGTTTCCATAGAAACCTTTGAGCATCAGGTGTCTTTTTTTGGTCTAGGTTCCCAGTTATCTTTGGACCCCAAGTGTCTTTTTCGTTTTAAGGGAGATAGTTATTGAAACCTGTGATTTGCTAAAATTTGTCTTTGGGCAGTTGTTTAATAATCTTTATGACCTTATGTTTTCTGTCATTAACTAAGAATTTGCTCTGAGCCCAGGATTTTACAAACTTTTACAGTTTGGGGAGATTTCAATGGGGAGCTTTTGAGGCTTTAGGGGAAATTTTTGTCCCATGAAGCTTGCAGCTGAAGTTTGCAGCTCTGCGTTAACTCCTTCAAAGCTGAATAGAAGACCAGGGACCCCAGTCTTAGCTGCCTCAATTTCCCCCTAATCTTAAAGACTGCTAATGGGCAAAGTTCAAAGTCTTTTGAACTTTTCCCCTTCTGTTTTAAGGACAGTAGGCCCTCCTGCAAGGATGTCTCTCTCTCTATTCAAGTAAGGGTGGGGATAGGCTGGTTCTGGTCTGGAATGACTTGATATTCGTGGGTGATCATGAAATGAGTGCGGAATGCAGTCCGTTAGAAACAAATATAACAAGTAGGTTAAATATACATGGGCCATGCATAAGAATGAGAAAAAAAAGGAATTAAAGGACCCAGAGAAGGGAAGATCCTAGTAGTTAGATTAGGTAAGTGTAGAAAGGGATCCAGTCGCTTCCAGCACTGTTTTTAATTCGTTGGCATTGCTCCCAAAGGTCCTATATGTTTTCTTCAACTTCACTTGAGTGATTGACATAAAAGCAGTACTCTTCTTTTAGGAAGAGGCAAGTTCCCCCTTGTGCGGTAGTGGGTGCGTCTAAGGCTCATCTGCTTGGGAGCATCATCACTGCTGGGGATTCTGTTTGGGTCGAGAGGAAGCCTAGAGTTCACGCAGTGGATTCTATATTACGAGTGAGCTCTTAGGAGAAGTTATGGAATTGGTGGCTGGTTACAAGTCTTCCTACCCGAGTACGGTGGCTGTGAGTGTGGCGCCTAGCAAAAGCGGGATAAGGTGAGGAAATGCACATTTTGGTCGGGAGAATGCTATAAAAGAAAAGAGAGGAACTGAGTTAGAGTCTGGTAAACAGGATATAGTTCTGGGATAGCACAGGCTAAAGGGCAAGAGCCCTTCCAATTGCTGGGTAAAGTTAGGTAGGTATTACTTATATAATGGAAGACTTGGAATTAGGAGATGAAACTTGACTTCTAGTTCTTAAATTGCTGTTTTTCAATGAAAATGTAAGTAAACCTCTTCCACATGCCAAGCACTGTGCTAGGGGCCATATGAGTTTGAGTATGTCACTGCCCCTCTCTGGGCCTATGTAAAAGGTTGCCATGCCTCGCAAACGTTCTTAGTGGCTTCATAAAATATGACTTGGAGGAAAGGGAGGAGGCTGTGGAGCTGCACTCATTACCGGTTTCTCCTGGCAGCTCTAGTTTGGGATCCTCTGAGGAGACTCCGCAGTAAGAACTACATCCAAGATGGCGCCGCCACCCCTTCCCCGCCCGGCCACCATCTCCGTAGTTCGCGAGGCGGACGGGCGCGGTGCGCCTGCGCAGCTCCCGGAACCCTTAGCGCGCCTGCGCGGCCACAGAGCCTCCCGGCAACCCCCGCCGCCGCTGCCACTGCCGCTGCCGCACTGACGGCGGTACCAGCGCTTCAGGTGAGTGAGCGCCTCATCCCGGCCCGCTGGGGACGTGCACCGCCGCAAGCGGGGGCGTCTCTTTCCATCCCTTCTCCATTCCGGTTCTTCCCCGCGGTGTGGCGGTGCCTGGGGAACTGCGCTGCTGGCCTCCTAGGGTCTTCAGGCCCCTCTCCGCCCCGCCCGCCGGACCCCGGTCAGCCCGGCCTTCCTTGACCGCTTCTCGCGCCTGTCCCGCCGCGGAGAGCGTGCGGCCGGCGGGGACGAACCTCCGGGCGCCCGACACTGGGTCGCGGGGATCCTCCGCAGGTGCCACCCCCTTTCTCGCCTGTATCCTGCTGGCGGCGGCGCTCGGTGGGCCTCGGGGTCGGGCATCCCCCCGCCCGCCCGAGCCAAGGGGGCTTGGGAAATGGGCTGTAGCTCGCCTTGCATTTTTGCGGGCCCCTCAGTAGCAAAGACCACTGTCCGGCGGGACTCCACGACGACCCCGCGAAGGAGGGGCTTAATAGCCCCACTTTACAGATGAGGAAACTGAGGCACCCAGAGGAGAAGTACAGTGTTCAAGGTCACGCGGCTGGCAAGTGACATAGCCGCCCTTCGAACTCAGGAGCTCCAGCTTTTAGGCCAGTACAGTTGGAATTTGATTTGTACCTTTAAAGAAATCAGTAATACGCTTGACATTTATGGAATTGCTTCTCAGTTGCAAAAATAGTATTTCCTTCTTGTTGGAGTTCTTTTGAGTTGTTAGTGTAAAAATAATAATAGTAGCAAGATAATAACTAACGTTTCTCCCGTGGCTTGTATGTGCCAGGGATCTTGCTAAGCAGTTTATTAAGATTATCTCACTGAATACCTCACCTTTTCCCAATCTATTGCTTTCCCCTTCCTTGTCATGCAGCCTTTTTTCTGGCCTCCCTATCACAGGTAGACTAGAAGTCTCATGGCTTAGGAGACAGGGAAGCAGTACAGTGGAGGTTTACTGGCAGAACAGGGGTAAGTAAACCTAGTCTGCTTGCATCCAGGTTTTCCCTTCAACCTGACCCCCCGGAGGATATAATTAGCCTTTCTTTTGGGGCTGCTAGAGCAGGACTGAGCTAGCTGGGCTAGCTTGTTGAAGGTGACAGAGCAGATTTGGCGAGCACTCACCTCCTGATGGGGCTCTCTGGTTTTGTTCCAGCGCTGTGTTTAAACGCTTCAGTCTTTAGAGAAACGGAAAACAGAAAGAGGGCATTGACAAAGTGGTGCTGAATATAAGAAGCCTCCCAGGATTTAAAGTCTTAGATTAGCAGTTGTAAAAATATATGTGTTTCTCCCCACAATAACTAGCTAGTGTCTTTTTTCTAAGACTAAAACTCCCAAGCCTTTCTCCCTTAGCAAATCCTGCAAATTTCAAAGACTCAGTGGAGTCACACACCTTCTCTATGAAACGTTCCCTGCTTGATTTTCCCTATTAGAATTAATCATTTCCTCTATGCAGTTGGCCCTTTTATTCTTCTGTTGTAGCATTTATCAGATTTATCTGTCCTCTTTAAGAAGCAAAAGAATGGAGGGCTCAGTGTTCTGGTACTGTTAGCCCCTTAAGGTCAGAGGTCATCTTTGTAACCCCCAAATTCCCTTTTCATAGTAGGCCCTTTGTAAAGACTGAAATTCCACTTCTTTTTACTATTCAAAGGGTGTTACTTTCCTGCTGTTCTGTTTTGCTTTCTTGCCCTTCAGTTTTTCTTTACTGTCCCTTCTTTAATTCAACTCCTGATCATTCCCTGCCACTCAAAGGCCTCCATTCTGTTGTTTCTGAAAATTTGCAGATAAGGGCCCTACATAAAGTAACCTGTTTAGCAGTGAAGTTGGGATATGCTTCTAAGTGTTGCATATGACCTTTTAATCTAGGTCTAAATACATGTAAGATTCGTTCTTTCTTTTGCCTTATGTGGTATTATCAAAGTAATTATAATTTTTATTGTATGTCATTACATAGTATTTATAATAATATTGAAAAGGGCTGGGGGTGGGTGGGGGGCAGCAGACCTTTGCATAGTTTTTCTAAATGAAGCTTTTTAAAGGGTTTTTCCAAGTAATTTTCTACAACTGTTTTGAGCTACTGTTATGTGGAAGGCATGGTGCTGTTATGGTAGAAAATTTACAGTCATGTAAGATGGTTACTGTTTAAAGAGCTCATTTTCTAATTGTGAAACATTATCTAGCTGTAGTTTCAGTCAACTCTGAAAACTGCCATATTAGTGTTACAAGCAAAGCTATAGGAGAATATAAAGGAATACGATTTTCCAACATGGGACATTTCATAAAATCATGAACTGTTTAAGCCTAAAAAAAGCACCGAGTCATTGAGTCTAGCCTCACTTTCACAGACATCATCTAGAAGGTGAACTTGTTCAAGGTTACAGATCTGGGGCTACAACTTAAAATTCCAAAATTTTAACCTTTAAAGGTTTTTCAGTATTTCTTCTCTCAGAAAAATCCTTAACATCATCCTTGAAAACATTAATCATCAACTCTTTATTAAAATTCCATTTATGTGCTTAGAACAGGGGTGGGGGGAAAAGAAACGAAAATATAATTCACATCTTCGAGGAGCTTCTGGTCAATTGGAGAAGAGTAGAGAACTGTTCTGTAACATTGAATGCTATAAGACAGTGTATAGTTAATTATTAATTGTGTAATAGCTGAACTAAGTGGGTTTTAGGAGTTGGGGGGTGGAGAAAGAGAGATTGGTATGAGCTGTGGTAGTAAGAGAGCACTTTGAGGAGGAGTTAGTATTTATCTGGGCTTTGACAGATTGTTAAAGTCAGAACTAATTAAAAGGACAAGGAAAGCATTTTGAAGCAGGAGTGATAAAACTGAGCCAACATAACAGTGCCTGACGTGTTCAGGGACCAGTAAAAAAAACTGGCTTGACCATCAAGTCAAGCTTGATTGGGTTACAACGGTGGTTGCCAAATTTGAGTTATAGCAGAATCACTGGAGGGCTTGTTAAAACCTAGTTCACTGGGTGTCAGCTCCAGAGGGTCTAATTGAGTAAGTCCCAAGAGTTTGCATTTCTACACTTTCCCAAGTGATGCTTATGCTGCTACTTCATGAACCATACTAGGAGACCACTTGATTAGAATATTGAGTGCTCTAGGCAGAAACCATCAAGGACCTTGTTCCAAAACAGTATGTGTGTGTGTGTGTGTTATATACCAGCACAGAAAACTTCTGGAAAGATATACACCAAACTGTAATAGTAATCACTTCTGGGGATGGGATTTTTTTTCTTTTTCTTTTTTGCATTGTACATATATTGCTTTTGAAAAAGAAAGGGAAAAAAATCCTTATCTTTTTGAGATACATATGGAGATATTTGTGGATTAAGAAAAAGAAGTTGTTGAAGTAACCTATTGTCATATAACAAACATTTTAAAGAGTTTCTCCTATATGCCAGATGTTGCTAGCTTCTGGAAATACAAAGCATTTGCTAGTTTGTAGTCTGGTGATAGAACTGGGCAGATTACAACTCTTAGTATCATGTGAATTTCCTAAGAGCAGGACCAGGGTCTGGTTTTGTCTGGTGGATAATAGGCACTTGGTAAATCCATGAACATATGAGGAAATCCTGGGCACGAGGAAAAATTGGTAAGCCTGACTGGATAGGGATAATGAAAGGAACAGGTGCATCAAGGAGGATTTTCAAATTGATATATAATATTTCTGGTTTACTGTCAGAACTGGGTATCAAATCAGTTATTCTGAAAGCCTTCCCCATTGTTTTGAAAATAGCGCACAAAAACAGCTAGATTGAGCATGAGTGAGTTTGGCAGGCTGCTATCAGAAATACCACAACTGGTTTTGGCTTAGCAACAGGAATTTATTGGCTCACAGTTTTGAAAGTAGAATTCCAAAATCTAGATACCAGCAAGGTTTGCTTTCTCCTTGAAGACTGTAGTGTTCTGGTGCAGGCTACCAGCAATCCTTGGGGTTTCTTGGTTTTCCCATCACATAGTGAAGTCTTCTCATTTCTCTTTCAAGCTTCTCCTGTGGCCTTCCCTTTAAAAGCCCTCCAGTAATCTGGATTAAGGCCCACTCTCATTCAATTGGGACACACCTTAAATAAAAATAACATCTTTAAAAGAGCCTTCTTACAGTGGGTTCACACCCACAGGAAGGTGGATTAAAATTAAGCACATATTTAAATTAGCCTATATAATTCCATCTACTGCACTGACTATTCTCCATGTGTCAGGGCTTTGGTAAATTGTTTTTCTTTAATCACAATGCAAATTCTATTGTATTTATAATATTTGCCATATAATTTTGCCATTAGTTCTCTTATTAATGTGAGATTAATTGAGATTTATGGAGAGTGTTTTAAATACTATACAAATATGAGGTGATAGATATGTCTTGATCTTATCTCTTCAGTGAGAAGGAAGGCACCTTTTCAAAATTCTGAGATTACCACTCCCCCTATGATTCCTGAAACAGTTTGACATATTGTCAATCATAAATAAATATTTATTTTTGGTGGCTGAATCATGTGAATGGAAGAAATATGGCTTTGTGTTCTGAGTTGTATTCTATATAGACATTAATCACAGCACCAAGAGACTGAAATTAAACTTGGTGAAGAATGAGTGAATGGTATGGAGCAAGAATTCTCCCCAACTTTTTTGCATGTAGGTGTTAGTTTTTATCTCTCCTAGGGTTTTAATATAGGAAATGAAGATTAATATCCCAAGAGGAGGGGTAGCTTCCCCCAGTCCTTGGCTATATGATTTGGCCATATTCGTCTTAACACCTAGAAAGGCCCAGTCTATACAATTTGGGTTTCTTAGTTGATCAGGTATATACTTCTGATACAGCCACGCTCTGTATTTGATTTTATTACTTTTTTTTTTTAATTTTAAGTTTCGCAGTATCTTTTTTAAAATCATGCTCTTTCACTTTTGGGTATAATAACTCATTTGGGGGGAACTTCCAGTGTGATGGCCTAAAAACTCATAAATCCAATAAATTAGGGTAAGGAGAAATGTATGTAGCTCATAAAAACATTATGAAGTTGCTTTCTCTTTTTTTCAATTTTAATTCTTTTTTTTGGCTTTCTCTTTTTAAATAATTTAAGACTAGCAGTCTTGTCAGTTTTTCTTTTAATTAGTAATTGTCATTTGGCAGTCTTTCCAGAAATACCATTTGCTTTCTAAACAGACACAGTTCATTAAAAATGAGAGCATTATCCTAACAATACTTCTACATTTTTAAACCTGAATTTTCAATTGTGGATAAAAGTTGAATGCTTTTTAAATATGTGATATTAAAAGCCACTGTACATGAAACCATAGAACATAACATAGTAGAGAAGAGAGGAACGAAACTATTTTCTGTATCCTTGCACCAAGAATGCCCTGTGGACAGGGATCCTCCTGTGATTCTTCAATTTTTGAAGATGTTGCTTTGTGTCCCAACCATTGTGTTGGGACATAGTTTTAACTAGGTTCTTGATTAAGATATGGTTTGTGTTGATTAGATAGTCCACATGGTAGATTGCTCTTCAACTATCTACAGATAAATGCAGGTCTTTCTGGTTAATTAAAGTAATAATTATAATAATATCTGAACTTTGGTGTTTTGCAATTTTCAAAATTCTTCAGTTACTAGGATCCTGATAAACTCCAGTAGCCAAACCTGAGAAAGTAGGTAGAAGAATTAATGATCAATTAGCGTCGAAGGGGGAAGGTTGGTGATAGAGGCCTGTGAGCTCTGGGTGAAGATTGTTCAGGGTGAGATCCTTGCTTTGCCATTTGCTAGCCTTTGACCTTCAGCAAATTACAAACTTCTCTAAGCCTCAGTTTCTTCTTCTGTAAAATGGGGAGGATAATAGTTGTATACATATGTTAGGAAATTAAATGAAATGATGAATGGGAAAAGTGCTCATCAAGTTGCCTGGCATAGAGTAAGTGCTCAGTAAAATTTGGCTAGTAGTAGTATTAGGTACTGCATTTTAAGTCTCTGGTTTGTCTTTTATCTTCATACAGGCTATCTTAAAGAACAAATTGTTTCAGGGAGTCATGGCTTACAGCTGCCTAGAACCTGGAGCCCATCCCAGTAGTAATTCACAAGAGCCGTGCTGGCAGTAGCTTTTCTAGTATCCTTCGCTTAAAGAATGGAAGGTAAAGGGTAGTTCTTCTGATTCTAGGATTACTTTGGTATGACCCTATGTTAGGGCTTTGGCTGATTGATAGATTTCTGGAATTAATAAGCAGGCACCTAGATAGAAGATTCTTTATTCTAACAGTTATCTGTACCAGCACTCTGCAAGGAATAGAAGGAATATATAGGGTAGGCTCAGATACCCACCTTGGCAGTCTATGGAAACCTGGTGTTTACCACCTGCTCCCTGACTTCAGAAGTGACACAACAGGAAGGTGGGTCGAATGTAAGAGGTGCTCCCAATCCACTTTTACTTTCAGGAAGACACAAGGTGAATGGATGGCCCTTATCTAGGGCTGAGGAAGAGCAGGATGTTTTCTATTAAAATGAAGATATTTGGGTGTGCCTCAGTCCTTTGATGCCAACCTGTCTTTGCTTATGTAGATATTGAGGATAGCATCCCTGAAAGTATTTCTTCTGGTGAAGAGAAACCCAGGCTTTCCTTCATGCAGTGAAAAATCTCATTAAGCTGTATTGTTTCTTCCATAGAGCTGGATGGTTTGGCAATTTGGCTTGTTTATCTGGCTTTGTGGGCAATCTCCTGAGACCCTTTCCTTTCCTGGGCGCGCCCAGGAGACAGCAATGAAACCAACATCCATTACCCTAGACACTTGAGAGGATGCTTAAGTCAGTAGTTTTAAGGTTATATTAATTCTTTCTTTAACCCTGTCAAAGCTTAAGATCTAGGTCATCAGATAATTGTGCTTCTTATAGACAACTGTGGAATTTAACCCAGGACTCTAGGATAGTATTCAGAGCTTAGGCTTGGAGTCCAGATATTAATCCCAGCCCCTCTGTTTCTCATGTGAGAATGAGAGCATTACTATGCACTGGTGGTTCTCAACCCATGCTGCGTATAGCAATCACCTGTGAAATTTTAAAAACAATATCAACACCCTATCCTAGCCCCATTAAATTAGAATTTTAGGATTGGAACATGGATTTGGTATTCTTCAGAGCTCCCCAGGTCTTTCTAATGTGCAGCTAGTACTACTAGACAAGATGTTCAAGTTTTAAACAATGAAACAGTTAAGCCTCTGTTATTATGATCCTTAGAAACCCTTGGTGGTTGCTCACACAGTAAAGTCCAATACAAAATCTACTTTTGTAGCTTTGTCTCCTTTTCCACCTGCGTTGTTCTTCTTGGTGTCTTTTTTTTTTAAGAGAAGGTGTTAGTTTAAGAACAATCATGTATAAAATATGGGATTCCCATTGTGCTAGTTTGAAAGTGTCCTATATCCCCGAAAAGCCATGCCCTTTAATCCTGATTCAATATTGTAGAGTAGAAACCCATTTAATTACATCAGCTCCACAGAGACATGACATTCCAGGTTGTGGGTGTGGCCTTTTGATTAGATGGAGATGTGACTCTGCCCATTCGGGGTGGGTCTTGATTATTTTACTAGAGTCCTTTAAAAGGGGCAACATTTTGGAGAAACAGCAGATGCAGATGCTTGGAGAACAGTAGCTTCAGAGCTGACGGAGACACAGATGTTTGGAGATGCTTGGTGCCTACCAGATGTCGCGATACTTAGCAAACCAGGACCCAGAATTGTGTCCCAGAGTAGCTAAGTGAAGGCCCACAGATGTTTAGAGAGGGAACCACTGGCATGAGAAACTAGAAGCAAGAAAACCAGGAACAAGGAAGAACAGACGCCAGCCGTATGCCTTCCCAGTTGATAGAGTCGTTCCAGACAGCATCAGCCTTACTTGAGTGAAGATGACCTTTTGTTAGTGCCTTAATTTGCACATTTTCACGGCCTTAAACTATAAACTTGTAACTATTAAATTCCCTTTTTAAAAGCCATTCCATTTCTAGTATATTGCATTCTAGCAGCTTCAATAAACTAATATGCCCATATACCACCTGTGCTGGTTTGAAAGGATTTATGTACCCTAGGAAAGCCATGTTTTAATCCTAATCCCATTTTGTGAAGGCAGCCGTTTCTTCCAATCCCTATCCAGCACTATAGGTTGGGAAGTTGATTAGGTTATCTCCTTGGAGGTGTGACTCAATCAGTTGTGAGTATTAAACTAGATTAGATGGAGACATGTCACCACCATTCCAGGTAGGTCTTGATGACTTTACTGGTATCCTTTAAAAGAGGAAGCATTTTGGAAAAGCTTTGAGATTCTCAGAAAGCAGAGAATGATGACAGAATGACTAGAGCCATGAAGCAGAGAGCTTCCAGAGACCGTTGGAGATGAAGAAGGAATACATCCCCAGGGGAGCTTCATGAAACAAGAAGCCTGGAGAGAAAGCTAGCAGACCTCACTATGTTCACGATGTGCCTTTCCAGTTGAGAAAGAAACCGTGAACTTCATCGGCCTTTCTTGAGTGAAGTAACCTATTGCTGGTGCCTTAATTTGGACATTTCATTTATAGACGTGCTCTAATTGGGGTATTTTTCAGCCTTAGAACTATAGCAACTTATTAAATTTCCCTTTTTAAAAGCCATTCCATTTCCGGTGTATTGTATTCCAGCAGCTAGCAAACTAGAACACCACCCCACCACTACCACCTTGCATTGGTGTGGAGCATTTGTAACAGCTGATGATAGCACATTTTTATAATTGTACTATTAATTAAAATCCATTTTTTAACCTATGCTTCACTGTTTGTATAATGTGGTTCCATGGATTTTAAAACAATTTTTATTCTGTTACCATTACACAGTTTAACACTTTCCCCTTTTAGTCATATTCGGATATATATTTCAGTTCTGTAATTGTGTTCACAATGTTGTGCTAACATCACTGCCATCTATTACCATACATGCCCATCATTCCAAATAGGAACCCTTAACTTTTTTTTTTGAGAAGTCATTGAATTAATTTTTTTAAATAAATTCCTTATTCCTTTTTATACAGGGTTTTATTTTTGATCACATAGTTATATATTCATCATCATGATGATTTCTTAGAACATTTGCATCAATTCAGAAAAAAAAATAAAAACAAAACAGAAAAAAATTCCTGCATACCATACCCCTTACCCCCTCCCTTTCATTGATCACTAACATTTCAATCTACTAAGTTTATTTTAACATTTGTTCCCCCTATTATTTATTTATTTTTAATCCATATGTTTTACTCATCTTTCCATAAGGTAGATAAAAGAAACATCAGACACAAGGTTTTCACAATCACACAGTCACATTGTGAAAGCTATACCATTATACAATCATCTTTAAGAAACCTGGCTACTGGAACACAGCTCTACGTTTTCAGGCAATTCCCTCCAGCCTCTGTTACGCCTTAACTAAAAAGATGATATCTATTTAATGCATAAGAATAATCTTCAGGATAACCTCTCAACTCTGTTTGGAATCTCAGCCATTGATACTTTATTTTGTCTCATTTCTCTCTTGCCCCTTTTGGTCAGGAAGGTTTTCTCAATCCCTTGGTGCTGAGTCCCAGTTCATTCTAGGATGTCTGTCCCACGTTGCCAGGAAGGTCCACACCCCTGGGAGTCATGTCCCACGTAGAGAGAGGGAGGGCAGTGAGTTTGCTTGTCATGTTGTCTGAGAGAGAGAGGCCACATCTGAGCAACAAAAGACGTTCTTTTGGGGGTGACTCTTAGGCCTAATTTTAAGTGAGCTTAGTCTATCCTTTGCAGGGTTAAGTTTCATATGAACAAACCCCAAGATTGGGGCTCAGCCTATTGCTTTGGTTGTCCCCACTGCTTGTGAGAATATCAAGAATTCTCCAATTAGGGAAGTTGAATTTTCCCCCTTTCTCACAATTCCCCCGAGGGGACTTTGCAAGTACTTTTTTATTCACTGTTCAAATCCTTCTGGAATTTATCAAGACATCACTCTGGACAAACCTACAAAATCTCATGCCCTATTTAAGGTTCCATGTAATTACAGTGTTTAATTAATTTATTCACATAAGTTATATTAGGAACTGTACTAGTCAAAATATAAATTTTGTACCAAATATTTTTTGCTTTAGTCTCACACATAGTTAAAGTTTTAAAATATTAATTACTATTTTCAACACCCTCCAGTATTGACATTCCTTTGTTCTTCCTCATGCAAAAACATTTAAAATTTTATACATTTAGTCACTATCATTATACACTCTAGGCATTCCTAGATTATACCATCTCAGTCTTTATCATCTATCTTTCCTTCTGATTTCATTTGTGCCCCCAGCCCTCCTCCCTCTATCATTCTCACATTGAGCTTCATTCAGTGTTTTAACATTATGGTATTACAGTTAGGTAGTATCGTGCTATGCATTTCTAAATTTTTACTATCAGTCCTGTTGCACAATCTGTATCCCTTCAGTTCCAATTACCCAATATCTACCCTATTTCTATCTCCTGATGACCTCTGTTCTTAACTGAAATTCTCCAAGTTCATTCATTAGTGTTCATATCAGTGAGACCATACAATATTTGTCCTTTTGTTTCTGGCTAATCTCACTCAGCATAATATCCTTAAGGTCCATCCATGTTGTTACATACTTCATAACTTTATTCTGTTTTACAGCTGCATAATATTCCAGCGTATGTATATACCACAGCTTGTTTACCCACTCGTCTGTTGATGGACATTTGGGCTGTTTCCATCTCTTGGCAATTGTAAATAATGCTGCTATAAACATTGGTGTACAAATGTTCATTTGTGTCTTTGCCCTCATGTCCTCTGAGTAGATACTTAGCAATGGGATTGCTGAATCATATGGCAATTCTATACTTAGCTTCCTGAGGAACTCCCATAGTGCCTTCCATTTGACATTCCCGCCAACAGGGGATGAATGTGCCTCTTTCTCCACATCCTCTCCAGCACTTGTTGTTTTCTGTTTTATTGATAATGGCCAGTCTCGTGGCTATGAGATGATATCTCATTGTGATTTTGATTTGCATTTCCCTAGTAGCCAGGGAAGTTGAGCATCTTTTCATGTGCCTTTTGGCCATTTGTACTTCTTCTTCAGAGAAGTGTCTGTTCAAGTCTTTTGCCCATTTTGTAATTGGGTTGTCTGTCTTTTTGTTGTTGAATTGAACGATCTCTTTATATATTCTGGACACTAGACCTTTATCTGATATATCGTTTCCAAATATTGTGTCCCATTGTGTAGGCTGTCTTTTTACTTTTTTGACGAAGCTCTTTGATGCACAAAAGCATTTAATTTTGAGGAGTTCCCATATATTTCTATCTTTCTTTCTTCAGTGCTTGTTCTTTGGGTGTAAGGTCTAGGAAACCACCTCCTATTATAAGATTTATAAGATATTTCCCTGCATTTTATTCTAACAGTTTCATGGTCTTAGATCTAATGTTTAGGTCTTTGATCCATTTTGACTTAATTTTTGTATAGGGTGTGAGATATGGATCCCCTTTCATTCTTTTGCATGTAGATATCCAGTTCTCTAGACACCATTTATTGAAGAGACTGTTCTGTCCCAAGTGAATTGGCTTGACTGCCTTATCCAAGATCAGTTGTCTATAGATGAGATGGTCTATATCTGAACACTCTATTTGATTCCATTGGTCAGTATATCTATCTTTATGCCAGTATCATGCTGTTTTGACCACTGTAGCTTCATAATACACCTTAAAGTCAGGTCGCGTGAGACCTTCTACTTCATTTTTCTTTCTCAGGATACTTTTAGCTATTCGGGGCACCCTGCCTTTCCAGATAAATTTGGCTATTGGTTTTTCTATTTCTGAAAAGTAGGTTTTGGGGATTTTAATTGGTATTGCATTGAATCTGTAAATTAATTTAGGTAGAACTGACATCTTAACTAAATTTTGTCTTCCAGTCCATGAACACGGTCTGCCCTTCCATTTATTTAGGTCTTCTGTGATTTCGTTTAATAATTTCTTATAGTTTTCTTTGTATAGGTCTTTTGTCCCTTTAGTTAAATTTATTCCTAAATATTTTATTCTTTTGGTTGCAATTATAAGTGGAGTTTTTTTCTTGATTTCCCCCGCAGCTTGTTCATTACCTATGTATAGAAACACTATAGATTTTTGAATGTTGATCTTGTAACCTGCCACTTTGCTGTACTCATTTATTAGCCCTAGCAGTTTGGCTGTGGATTTTCCAGGGTTTTCGACAATAGTATCATATCATCTGCAAACAATGAG
This sequence comes from Myrmecophaga tridactyla, assembly GCA_004026745.1. Classification (NCBI taxonomy): domain Eukaryota; kingdom Metazoa; phylum Chordata; class Mammalia; order Pilosa; family Myrmecophagidae; genus Myrmecophaga; species Myrmecophaga tridactyla. Next base: position 1,922 of record PVIY010025840.1, on the reverse strand, counting down.
AGTTTTATTTCTTCCTTTCCAATTTTGATGCCTTGTATTTCTTTTTATTGCCTAATTGCTCTGGCTAGAACTTCCAACACAATGTTGCATAACAATTGGTGATAGTGGACATCCTTGTCTTGTTCCTGATCATAGGAGGCAAGTTTTCCATTTTTCTCCATTGAGGATGATGTTAGCTGTCGGTTTTTCATATATTACCTTTATCATGTTGAGGAAGCTCCCTTCTATTCCTATTCTTTGAAGTGTTTTCAACAAGAAAGAATGTTGAATTTTGTCAAATGCCTTTTCTGTATCAATCGAAATGATCATGTGGTTTTTCTGTTTTGATTTGTTGATGTGGTCTATTACATTAATTGATTTTCTTATGTTGGACCATCCTTGCATACCTCGGATGACTCCTACTGGTCATGGTGTATAATTCTTTTAATATGCTGCTGGATTTGATTTGCAAGAATTTTGTTGACGATTTTTGTATCTATATTCATTAGAGAGATTGGTCTGAACTTTGTATTTTTGTAATATCTTTGTCTGGCTTTGGTATGAGGGTACTGTTGGCTTCATAGAATGAGTTAGGTGGCTTTCCCTCCTCTTCAATTTTTTTGAAGAGTTTTGAGTAGGATTGGTACTAATTCTTTCTTGAATGTCTGGTAGAATTCACATGTGAAGCCATCTGGTCCTGGACTTTCCTTTTTGGGGGAGTGTGCTGGTTTGAAACGATGTATGGACTCTAGATAAGCCATGTTTTAGTCAACATCCCATTTCGTAAAGGTAAGATAATCCCTATTCAATACTGTATGTTTGAAACTGCAATCAGATCATCTCCTAGGAGATGTGATTTAGTCAAGAGTGATTGTTAAGCTGGATTAGGTGACTACATGTCTCCACCCATTTGGGTGGGTCTTGATAAGTTTCTGGAGTCCTATAAAGGAGCAAACATTTTGGAGAATGAAGGAGATTCAGAGAGAGCAGAGAATGCTGCAGCACCATGAAGTAGAGAGTCCATGAGACAGCGACCTTTGGAAATGAAGAAGTAAAATGCCTCCCAGGGAGCTTCATTAAACAGGAAGCCAGGAGAATAAGCTAGCAGATGATGCTGTGTTCGCCATATGCACTTCCAGATGAGAAAGGAACCCTGACTGTGTTCACCATGTGCCTTTCCAGATGAGAAAGAAACTCCGTGTTTGCCATGTGCCTTCTCACTTAAGCAAGAAACCCTGAACTTCATCGGCCTTCTTGAACCAAGGTTTTTTCCCTGGATGCCTTAGATTGGACAGTTCTATAGACTTGTTTAATTGGGACATTGTCTCGGCCTTGGAACTGTAAACTAGCATCTGATTAAATTCCCCTTTTTAAAAGCCATTCCATTTCTGGTGTATTCCTGAAGCTAGCAAACCAGAACATTATCCTTGGGTCTAAGATGTATTGCCTGTAGACAGCATATGGATGGGTCCTGTTTTTTAATCCATTCTGCCAGTCTGTGTCTTGATTGGGGAGTTTAATCCATTAACATTTAGTGTTATTACTGTACAGGCAGTATTTTCTTCTACTGTTTTGCCTTTTGGATTTTATATGTCATATCCAGTTTTCCTTCTTTTTACCTTTACTGATAGTCTTTATTTCTACACTCTTCTCCACACTCCTGTCTCCTGTGTTTGTATCTGTCTGTAGTGCTCCCTTTAGTATTTCTTGCAGAGGTGGTCTCTTGGTCACAAATTCTCTTGGTGATTTTTTGTCTGGAAATGATTTAATTTCCCCCTCATTTTTGAAGGACAATTTTGCTGGATATAGAATTCTTGGTTGGTAGTTTTTCTCTTTTAGTAACTTAAATATATCATCCCACTGTCTTCTTGCCTCCATGGTTTCTGCTGAGACATCTATGCATAGTCTTATTGGGCTTCCCTTGTATGTGATGGATTGCTTTT
>PVIY010025839.1:25988-36270 GCA_004026745.1 Myrmecophaga tridactyla | reverse complement strand
TCCTTCATTCACATAGTATAAATATTTATGTTTTGCAGTAGTGTGTTACCTTTGTTACAACTGATGAAACAATATTGTCATAATTACATTATAAACTGTAGTCCATTGTTTGCATTATGGTTTTCTCCATGTTGTACAGTTCCTTGTTTTTTTTATTAAAGTTATTTTTTTAAGAAATATTAGGTTGCAATCCATGTAAACCTATTGCTGGATCACTTTCATAAACACCAATCAACTCATCATATATTTGAATCCTCCCACAAAAATCTAACTTTTATAACAGCAACACAAATAGGAAATAACACCAAAAGGAAACTTCTGAATTTTTGCTTAATACTGATTGCTGAGATGCAGACAGATATGAAATTGTTTTTAAAAAATGCTGTGAACCTGTATACAGCATACAAAAAAACATTGTTTTTGCAGGCCAAAAAACAATTGTGCCTCTTTGTCAACTCATATTTATTAAATTATACTTCATAACAAATTAGCCACAAATCTCAGTGATTTATAAAAATGAATTCTATGTCTGTTTATAGCACGGCATATCAGTTCTAGGATATCTAAAGCTTCTCTATGTGTCTTAGTCATAGTGGAGCCTGAGCTGAAAACAAAACTGGCACACTTTTTTTATTATTGTCAATGGAAAAGAAAATGTGTGAAATATATAATAGCTATTAAGCTTTCTGGAGGAAAGGCCGTATGCTACTTTTGCTCACAATCAATTTATCAAGCAAATTACATAAGCAAAGCTAATATAAATGGGGTGGAGAGTTATAATCTGTTAAAGAATGGATGAATAATTGAGAAAAATACTAACCTACTACTAGCGTTTCTTTTCCTACAAAGTGCAAAGAGGAACAGAGAGCAATTTTTTTCTTAACCTTTAAATATGGCAAAGCATTAAAGAACATTGCAGTTTCTTTTCAAAAACTTAAAATAAAGCTGATAATTAAAAAAAAGCAAAGAGTTTAACCCACATGATAATTTTATGAATCATGAGAATTTAAGCAAATTAATTTTAGTTGGGTATTTACATGGGTACTCTTTTAGTAAGGATATCATTTAGAAATGGATTATATAGAAAGGAAAAATTCATGAGGATTTACTGAAGTTTAAACAGGTGGTTTTACTTTGCTATCCAGTAGACAGCAGATACTATAAGATGGGCGTGCTCTTAAGAATGGGGATTTATTCACTTATGGTAAGAGTCTGGGAAATTGTCCAAACCAAGGCATCATCAAGGTGATGGTTTCTCCATGAGAAATGGCTATGGAAAATTCTTGATTCTTCTACCACATGGCAAGACACATGGTGGCATCTGCTGTTCTGTTCCTTCTCTTTCAAGTTTCCTTGCTTTCAACTTCTGGCTTCTATGGCTTTCTCTCTTTGTCTGATTTCCATCCTCTTATAAAGGACTCCAGGAAAAGGATTAAGACCCATCCTGAAAGAGGTGAGTCATACTTTAAGGAATATCTCCAACAAAAGATCCTACTTAAAATAGGTCCACACCCATGGAAACTTGCTTATGGGGTATATATGGTTTCAAACCACCACATATGTAATATTTGGCACTTACATTGTACTTTTCTATTTTTCTCTACTTTGTGGTGTTTTTCTTATGCTCCTTCTATTTAAATAGACCTCTATTGACAACTGCACTTATCAACAAAAACTGCATTTTTCAGGTTTTCTGAAAATTTATCTGCTAAAGTTACCCATCATGAAATGGTTATGCCCTTAATGTTGGCCTCTTGAATCTACACAGATCAATTTGGAGCAAAACCTAGAAGTGATGTCCTGCAACAAATACTGAAATTAAGAAAGAAAAACTATGCATTAAATTCTCTGAAGCAATCATGATCATGGAGTCTTACTGAACATTTTTAAGTAAAATGCTTCTTGCTTATTTCATTGACACTCAGTAAATTTACTATGATAATACTTTATTTGATTATTAAATAATCCTTTGTATTATACAAGGCAAGTTGGCTATTGAGATGGTAGAAATAGTCATACATTCAAGACTGTTGTGCCATTAATTAATTAAGTAATTTTTGCATGAGCAGGCATCAGGAATCGAACCAGGATCTCCGGCATGGCAGGCGAGAACTCTGCCTGCTGAGCCATATGGCCTGCCCTGTGTTATTATTTTTTGGTTGTTTAGGTATGGCCTTGATGTCAAACTCATCCTGATTGCACTTTTATATCAATCCTATTTCTACGCATACAATCTCTAGTACCTGAATGCACTTTCATCACTGAAATGCCAATCAGAGGCTAAGACAGGGTTCATTCTCTTCTCCCAAGAGCAACAATATGTCTGTGAACCTCAGCTAACATACTTGAGTTTCAAAATCACCAATTCTTCCCAAATTCTGTCAACATATCAACTGTTTAAGCAAAATCTTAATTTAAAGGAAATTCTAAAAGTCATTAACTCTCTCCCTTAAGCAAATCTTAAGAGGGGTTATAGGCTTGCTTTAGGAAATGTTCCTTTAGTATTTACTTAAATTATTTCACAACATTATCATCTCCCTCTTTGTCTGTTTTTAATTTTCTTTAATCAACTAATCTGGAATTTATGTTGCTATTATCTCCGTTATAAAACTAGTAAACAATTTCTGGAAAAGCTCATGCTTTCAAATCATGTCTGTTAGGGAATTTACTTAACTTCTCATAGCATTGAAAATGATCTAATTGGCATTATTTGTGATCAATTTGATTAAAAAAACTACTAAACATTTCAATCAGTTCATCATCCACATAAAGAATAGACAAAAGTGAACACAACATAATTATAATTAGTAAAGTTTTTATTCCATTCATACAGGAGAAAACATAGATGCTCCCGAATTCCATATTATGACAAATGTATAAGTCTTAACTAGATATTTTACAGATGAGACTACCTATATATCCTCTCAGAAGAACTATGTATAAATGAACTCTCTATAGGCTAACATTAACTGATAGAGACAGGAGATGAATACATACTGTAGGATTCCAATTTTTCTTTCATGCCAATACCATTTTGTGTGGATATTTCTGTCAAATATAAGAACTAAACTCTGTTGTCATTCACAGTCATAAAAATCTTGTGGGGAAATTGCATTCATTATGGTGTTAATTGTAGAAAGTTCTTAAGGAACTTAAGATTTTAATGTGCAATTTTTAGACAAAGGTAAAAATCTTCTGAAATCATTTTAAAAATACTTTGTAGAATGTAACTGTGAGTATTTTAAAAAGTATATATTTCCTTGGACAAAATTCAGGATGAAGATGTGTATAGTATACATACAGATACATATATATAAAATCATAAAGAGGACATGAAAAGTAATGTAACTTTTAAAACTTCAACCTAGAATATTAAGTCATCAATGGAACTTGAAATAAATTATTTGATTTCAAACTACTAAAAATATATCTCGTAAAAATGTTTTGATAGATATATTCAGATATTAAGATAAATAACGTTCTAAGTGGCACTGATATAATGAATCTGTACATACAAAACCCTTATAGCTATAATTAATACAGACATAAATCTAAATAATTATAAAATTTGTAATAATACATTTTCAGATATTAAAAGCATAAAAACACAGAGAAAATTATTGATATTTTGCTGCATTTCATTCTTCCTTTTTACCTCTAAAAGACTATTTTTGTTGCATAAATGTCACCTAGACTTCATCACAGAGGTTTGGAAAAACATGATACGACACAGCTGGCAGTTAACTTGTTAATTAATATTCTTAGTCTCATGCAACTTCACTCCCAATGCTTTATTCATGAATTATAATTTAATCATGGATTATAGTAAAGGATCAAAACTAATAATCAAAATCTCTTGCTACTATTTAATCTAAATTTAAAAATCAAGTTTGAAAAATAAAGGCTTATGCTGTAGTGTTCATGTTAAATGAGTTTTGGCTCTGGCAGATGAAAAAAAAACCGCACATTTCAAGGTGTAATATTCGTCGACTCTTCTATGAAATTACTTTCCATTCTTTTACCAAATAGAACGTGGCACAGAACGTAAAACCTCATTTGAATAAGTCTCATGACTATTAAATAAGCATAATTCCAAGAAAATTTTTCTACTTATTTAATTTTAAAACATCTTTTTCTAAGTATGTGGTATACTGCATTATTAGTATAGCACAGAGAGCCTATAAAATGTGGCTCTGAGAGATCATATTAACAGAAAGCAAATATTCACCCTTTCCCACAAGGAAGGAATATATCTTCCAAATTTATGGATGTTGTTCCTGGACTTTGATCTATTTTCTCAGTGGAAACTGAGAGGACATGACATCCATCGAATATGGGCTAAGATTTTAAAGGCTTTTGATAGGTTTGGCTTACCCTCTTGGAGGTTCTTGTCTGCCTCTGTGTAAGGAAAGCAGATACCATGCAACTGCTGCTCCTTCTGCTTGGCTGGGTAGATGAGGACCTGTGGAGTACACCTCAACCAAACCTGCTGCCTGGAGCAGAGCTTCTCCAGCTGACCTGTGTAGATCAGGAAATGAGAAGTTAATGCATTTTGTCGAAAACAACTGAGATTTTGGTTCTAGTATTATCACATCAAACAATGATTGAAAGAGTGTACAACATTTAATAACAGAACTTTCATTCACTGTCCTGGGACATTGATTATAGTATTAAATATTATTGGAAATTGTCCTAAAAGTTTGTAATGGGGCTAAGTGAAAACAAAAGTGTGCAACCACTGACCTGACTTTCACAGCAGCATACCATTATACATTCCTTACTTAGTTTTATACATTATATAATCCTTACATTTAGTTATCCTTATCGAGTTGCCTTGCAACCCAGCAATACCAATACTAGGTATGTACTCAGAAAAGTTGAAAGCAGTGGCATGAACAGGCATCTGTACACTGATGTTCATAGCAGCAGTATTCATAATTAGTGGGAACAATTCAAGTGCCTATCATCCAATAATTGGATAAACAAAATGCAGTATATATGCATGATGGAATATTATGCAGCAGTAAGGCAAAATGAGGCTCTGAAGCATATGACAATATGGATGAACCTAGGGGATAGAATGTTGAGTGAAATAAGACATAATCTAGTATGATTTCACTATTATGACTCTGGTAAACTCCAAATCATATGGCTGAAGAAGAAAGATCTGTACTCATAGAGAGAAGTGAACTAGATTTTGCATCTCTCCAACTAGAGTATGCAAATAACCTCACATGCAATGGCTTCCACATTGTTGTTCCACATTTTTAACATTAACCATCCATAATAAAGTGGAAAAAAAAGATGCATAAGACACATCCCCTGTACTTGTACTTGTCACAATTTGAAAAGATACACAAATACGTAAACAAATCATTGTGAAATCTTGCAAGTTCTCCACTAGAAGTCTATAAAGAGTGCTATTGGAGGATAAAGGAGAGAGTAATTTATGCTTAATGGAAAGTCAGTGATGACCTTGTGGAGATGAAGACAGTTAAGATGGATCTTGAAGGTTGAGAATAACTAAGGCAAGAAGAATAGGGAATGGGATATTTTCACTGGAAGTGAAATGAAAGAGTCTGGATGACTGGGGAAAGAGCAAAAGCTGACCAGGGTGACCTGAGTATAGCATCCTGGGAAGGCATGGTGGGAGAGAAGAATAAAACAGGTTAGAATCAAATTTGAAAAAATTTAAAGGTTAATTTATAAATAAATTTGTATCAATTTTTTTAAAACACTAAAATGTGCTATTTGCCTTACAAATACATAAATTACTTGATATTCTTCATGGATTATTTGCCTAATCAGCTTATACTTTTATTTGAAGCACAACTGCAAAGAAAAGTGACTCTATTTATTCAGTGTTCATTCACCTAATATGTATCAAGTGACTACTATAGTTCAGCTGATGAGGGATCAGACAGAACAAAAATGGTGGGGGAGAAAAAATTGGGGTAGTGGGATGGGTAAGAAATGACAATGTGTAAATTTAAGGATTGCTGTTTTCTATGCAGATATCTGATTTTTATCTTTATTTTCCTATTATTTTTGAAGGCATTTGAATATAATTAGATATGGCAGACATTTAAATGAGATCATGAGGCTATTTTACATCCTATATTGATTTCCTTTATAAATCAAATAGCATATCAGAATAATTGCTTTAATAATAAGGAAACTTATTTTTATAATGACTCAAGGACTATATGTTTATTTAAATTATCTCATTTAATATTAACCACAATTCATTGTAGGTAGGCACTATTACGATGTTCATTTTTCAAAGTAAGAAATGGAAGTTAAGGTGATTTAATTAGTTTACCTGAATATAATCGGTTAGACTGTGATGGAGTTGCAGTTTGCAACAATTGCTTCTGACTCAGTAATTGTGCTGATCATTGAATGATTATCTTCTCCTCACCTGGCCATGGTGGTGGCTGCAGGAGGTGAGCCGTCTTGGGAAGTTGGTTAAGTATCTGATTAATAACCATGACATGACCTTCAGAAATCTTCACAGGATCTATTTATCTTCATAAATATATCTAATCTGTATCTGGTAATTGAGGACCCTCAACATCCAAATTTAACTCCTACCATTCACAAAGCATTTCAGTAAGTTGGTCAGTTCTTCTTTCACCACAAAACTGTAATTCCTACTCTCATGAATTCCTCCAATGTTTCTTTTGTATGAATTGAACCCCATGCCAATGTTGTTATTTTAATTGTCAAAAGGGTTTTATGGACTTCTGCAACTCTGTGAGGCTTAGAGATAATCAAGCTTTACTTCCTTCTTTTATGAAAATGAAATACCAGACTTGTGACTTCATTTGGTTTTGTATTTTAACACAGTTATCATAGAATCATGGTTCTTTTGTTTTGACTAGATTTCAGAGAAAATGAACTGCTGTTTTCTATGCTTATTAAATCTTCTCAAGTAATCTAGTAAGTAGATCTAGCTATTTGAATTCCAGTCCCATTCCTATGGTACATCCTTCAGAAAATAGCAGTAGCTTCGAATTAAACAAGGTAACAGTAGAAAACTGATTCAGCCTGCAACCCACAGTGAAGTAATTGCCAAACAAGTTGTTTTGGTTTTCTAAAGTTGCCAGAATGCACTGTACCAGAAATGGATTGGCTTTATTAGGGGATTTATTAGGCTATGAATTTACAATTCTAAGGCCATAGAAAATGTCCAAAAAGGCACCAACAAGAGGAAACCTTCACTCAGGAAAGACCAATTGCTTCAGTGTTTCTCTGTCACATGGGAAGGCACATGGTAACATCTGCTGGCCCTAGTTCCTGCGGTAAGCAGATGAAGACCCCCCTTGAATGGGTGGGGTCATATCTCCATGGAAACAACCTAATCAAAAAGTCTCACCCACTATTAGGTGAATCACATCACATCTGCATGGAACCAACCTAATCAAGAGGTCCCATGCTATAATAGGTCTGCCCCACAAGATTGGATTAGAAGAACATGGCTTTTCTAATCCAGCATACAAATGGTCAATAAATTTCAGCTTGAGTGCTTCTAGTGGCAAGGGGCTCACTACCTGTTCAGCCTATTTCAGCAAGTTCTAAGATTCATTTCTTCCTCATATTGAATCAATACATGGATCCTGGAAATCCACGTATTACTCATAGCTTTTCCAATCAAGATAAACTTCATTTTTTTGTACACCAGAACTTCAGTGATTTGAAATCATTTAACATGTTTGTAAACCAAAGTTCCTTATATTCCTCCAGGGCATCTTATTTATTTATTTATTTATTTTTCAAATTTGCATATGGGCAGGAGGCACCAGGGATCGAACTCCAGACCTCCAGCACGGCAGGTCGGAGCTCTGCCTGCTGAGCCACGGCAGCCGCCCAGGGCATCTTATTTAAACAATGAACAAATTATAACCTCAATCCTTTCCTTACTGATTAAATTTCTAGATGTTCTTAAGTTTGCAAAAGTCCTTATAATATAGAATAATCATTACCAGACAGAGTACTTGGAATATAATGATACTTTTACCTTCTTTTATCAAAGTGATGTATCAATAATGCAGTGTAAGGCTGCAATACTTTGCAGTTGTATTTGAAAACTTTTGCATTACATAAAACCTAATTACAAATCTCCAAGTCACTTTTTTAACACTTCACAGGAAAAGTGACCAAGTAACCTCTCTGCTACTCTACTGTAAATATTGATGTTGCAAACAAGAAGACAAAAATTGCATCTATTATTGATACATATAATTTTTTAGTTTCACTTCTTTCTCTCTCTCTCTCTCTCTCTCTCCCTCTCTCTCTCTCTCTCCCCCTCTTGTCTCGGTAGCAAATTTTGAAACTGTATATTTAAGTACGGAAAGACCATGATCATGCTCTTGGCTTCTATTTAAAAATCCAGCCTTAATATGTGAAACTCTATCCCAACATGATGAATGATCTTCAAATTTCCTATCACACAAAATGAAAAGGATTTTTTTTTTATTGGGGGTTGATAAAATGACAGTCAAGCCTGCATAGCTATATAGTTAGATGTCCAGCTGGGCTGTCCACAGCCATCCAAGTTTATAGCTATATCTTGGCATCAGTAGGTGTTAGTTGCCTGATCCTGTTTAAGACATTGGATTCTATGACAGCTGGGACATTGAGGACAGTGACAGCAATTCCAGGTATACCTTGATTACTTGAGCTGGCTGTATTGGCCTGATCTAGGAAATTGGTCAAGATGGATAATGGGTACAAGGATTAACATTGCCACTCCATGAGTTGAGTCTGGCTTCTGACATCCAGCCATCTCCTGCAACCTCCTGGTTGCAAACAAGAACTACACTAAGAACTGTAGACTGACCCTTTTTGAGAAAAGGTACTGTGAAGTTAATTGAGGCATTCATAGAGTTAATAGAGGCACTCACAGAGTTGATAGAGGCTTGAGACTGAAATGGATAATTTTCTTATTATGGATGGGCATATTAACTTTATTTTCCTGTAGGTCCTTGATCTTCTTTTCATATCAGTTATCTGAGTACTCAATCATTTCCCTTCAACTTGCCCCTGTTCTGGTGTTTACCCAGCTTTTCAGACACTGATTCCTTATTTCTAAATCTAGTTAAAATCCGTGTTACCTGTGACTAAGGAAAGGGAATGGATAGGTGGAATAGGGAATTATTTTGGTTGATTTGTGGGTTTTTGTTTTATTTCTTAATATTTAATGTTTCCCACATTTTTCTCCTCAGCTTGCTCTTTTCTTAGATATATATTGTTTTTCATCATTCTTTAGGGACTCTATTTCCTAAGGCTTAATCATTTTTATGGCTTTCATTATTGACTAAAAAGCATAACACATAAACACAATATTTCTTGTACTTAACATTTGACAAAAAATGTAGTGTTTGATGATTCATCATAACACAACCAACTCAAATGCTATTTCTCCAGGAAAAGCAGTATTTCAAGGGCAATATAAAACATCAGTAAGAATATGAAATGTTGATGATGTGCTAGTATTCCCTGTCTTACAACGTCCTGATTGCAGGTGATATTACTAATAGTGGCAAAAATATATGTGATCCATAAACCCAATTGCTCTTGATTTTCTCCTTACTATACTTGGTGGTCTTTCAGCTGATTTGAAAGTCTTAAATTAGGGGACACTCATGATTCTTAAAGACATCCATTTTCCCTGTATAGCTCTTTATTAAAGCTCTTTATTAAAAACTTTTTAGCTTATTCCTTTTATTTCTTAGCTGCCTCCCTTTCTTAGTCCTATCATACCCCTAGGTTTCTCAGAGGGACAAAATACTCTCTCTGTTCACTCCATTTTACTTCATTTCACCACTGAGTCTTCTGCTCTATATTGTTCTAATCATATAACCTAACTTAAAAATGTTTCTTATCTTTATACAGCATGACAATGTAAACTCTGTGTGGTAGTCAGATTCAGTTGTCAACTTGGCCAGGTGAAGGCACCTAGTTTTGTTGCTGCAGACATGAGCCAATGGTACGTGAACCTCATCTGTTGCTAATCACATCTGCAGTCAGCTAGGAGGCGTGCCTGCTGCAATGAATGATGTTTGACTTAATTGGCTGGTGCTTAAATGAGAGAGCGCAAAGTAGCACAGCCCAAGCAGCTCGGCATACCTCATCTCAGCACTCGCAGCTCAGCCCAGGCCTTTGGAGATGCAGAAAGAAATCACCCTGGGGAAAGTTGTTGGAACCCAGAGGCCTGGAGAGAAGGCCAGCAGAGATTACCCTGAGCCTTCCCACATAAGAAAGAACCTCAGATGAAAGT
>PVIY010025839.1:0-25888 GCA_004026745.1 Myrmecophaga tridactyla | reverse complement strand
GACCAAATGTGTCCTAGGAAGAACAGTGGGGCACAAATCCATAGCAATGTGAAGGAGGAGAGCATAAACATGAGATCAGAAGGAAACTGGCATGGACAGATCTTGTAAGGCCTTTTAGACCATCAAAGGGATTAGTGCTTTTATCCTGTGCTGGGAAATTCCAACTAGTGAGTGAATTCACAGCAAAGCCCGAACAATAGAAAATTGGATGACCCATTCATCTCCACTGGCTCCATCTCATTCCTATCACGCCTCTCTCCAAAGCCTTCAGTGTTGGAACACCTGACAACTTGTCATTGAAATTGTCTTAATATAAGAATCACAAATCCTGAAAGAGCACTAGTCCAGGTATACAAGGCCAAGATTTAAGTTGCAGTTTACCATGAACTAGTATCGAACATTTACCATATCTCTTCTCTTTCTCAAATTCACTTTTCTCAATCTATGAATGATATGAACATTTTCCCTCCAGAACCATGAACTGATTTTGACTACCTTTTTATCTTTGATATGCTTATGAAAATTTGGACCAATGTGCTATAACTTTAGAAATACATATTATATCGTGTTATAGTATTTAGCTGATGAGCCTTCTCTGAGACATGTGATCTATAAACTCAACTGCTCTTGGGTTTCAGAAATTAAATATGAGAATAAAACAGCAATATTAAACAGGTGTAGCACTGATTTAAAAATTGGTTAGGAGTATACCCAAGAAGATAAATCTTGGATAACAGTATGGTTAGGTGGTTTAAAATATGTTAGTGGATTATATTTAAAGAGTTTAAAATTAATATATCCATTAGATTTTGCCACATAACAAAGTGAACAAAAACCTAGCATTTTAAAACTGCAAACACTTGTCTAGCCTGTCATTTTATGAGTCAATACTTTGGGCTGGACTCACTTGAAACATTCTTCTCATCTGGCAGGTTTTAGCTGATGTCAGCTGCATTTACTCATACATAAGAAAATTGAGATTGCAGCCAGCTTTATATGTTAAGTGTGAGTTTACATATTATCTATGTTCCACACATTTTCATGTTCTTATCAGGCTATCTTGGACTTACTTGCATACCATTAGTTTTAAGAGTTACAAAAATAAAAATGGAAACGCACAAAGTTTCTTTATTCCAAGGTTTGAAACTCACACATTTTCCTTTCACTGGAACTGTAGTTCACAGACCAGACTAGATTTAAGAGGGAAGAAATAGACTCCACCTCTCAGTGGAGAAATTGCAATGGATTTTGGACATTTTTGCACACTTTCCAATGTCAGGCTGAGAAATGTAGTCTTATGGCACAATTCAGGATTCTTTATTCTGTGTATTCTGTGTACCCTTTTTCTTTTTTAACTTATCAATTGGGCTATGCTTGAGTTATTACTCACTGGTTAAAGTATATTTGCAACTAAGGGATTAACCACAGTGCAGAATTAAAATACTGGGGAAAGTATAGGAAATTCATAGAATCTCCAGATTGCAAGGGTAAATAAAGGTGATGGCTCAAATTAATGAATAAAGGAAACTGGAATATTTAGTTCGAGTGGGAAACTTAGCTTGAGGATGAAGTTATAAAAAGAGAATAACCTATTCTATATTATCCCAGAGGGAAAAATTACATCAAAGACTGGAAGCTAGAGGAATCAAGATTTAAATGCAACATAAGGACAGCATCGTAACAATTACAACCTTCTGAAAGTAGATAGAACAGACTGACCTGTAACAAATTGAAGGAGATATAGGTTGATTTAAGGTTCAGAGGTGTTAATAAATTGAGAAAATGAGCAAGATCTTTTATAACCACTATCTAGTTTGCTAGTTACTACAGTTCTAAAGCCAAAAATAGTCCCAGTTAAAGCAAGTCTATAGAAATGTCCAATCTAAGGCATCCAGGGAAAGATACCTTGGTTCAAGAAGGCTGATGAAGTTTTTTCTCTCTCTCAAGTGAGAAGGCATATGGTGAACACAATCAGGGTTTCACTCTTGGCTGGAAGGGCACATGGCAAACACGGCATTATCTGCTAGCTTTTTCTCCTGGCTTCCTGTTTCATGAAGCTCCCCAGGAGGCGTTTTCCTTCTTCATCTCCAAAGGTCGTGGATGGTGGCCTCTGTTTCGTGGTGCTACATCATTCTCTGCTCTCTCTGAATCTCTTTCATTCTGCAAAATGTTTCCTCTTCTATAGGACTCGAGAAACTAATCAAGACCCACCAAAATGGGTGAAGACATGCCTCTACCTAATCCAGTTTAACAACCATTCTTGATTAAATCACATCTCCAGGGAGATGATCTAATTACAGTTTCAAAAATACAATACTGAATAGGGACTAGAAGAAGCAGCTGCCTTTACTAAATGGGATTAGGTCCAAACATGGCTTTTCTAGGGTCTATGCATCACTTCAAACCAGCATAACCACAAAATTCTGTCATCTTATATTCTGTCCCTTCATTTTAAAATCAACCTTATTAATTTAGCCTTTCTTACCTCATCAAAGCCTTAATTAGAATATATAAATTTATTTTAGTATCCCTCCTATCTGATACAAGTAATTGAATTATCGAATTTACTGATAATAATTAAGCAATTAAACTGTGAGTTTCACACCTGTGCTACTGATCTAGCAATGTGCTCAGAAGCTTGTGTGTGTCTGTATGTGCTATATGTGTGTGTACGGGTATGAAGCATTGCAAGGAACTGGAATACGAATGCTCATCCTCATGTGTTATCTTGCATTCTGTTTTTAAAAGGTAATAATGTTTCTATTCATATGAAGCTATAGGTTTTTCAAGTTAAATTTATTTAGTTCAGTACTTCCTTTGAGGAAAAAGGTGTTGTACTCTTATGCAATCTTAAGAATCCTTTCAATTTTCAAGAACATATTTACTAAACAAAATATTTTGATATCAATTCTGAGTAAAAGGTTTTGGGTTTTGGCACTATTAGATATGTAAATGTGAGCACACTACATGTCTGATTCTTCATCA
Organism: Myrmecophaga tridactyla; assembly: GCA_004026745.1. NCBI lineage: Eukaryota > Metazoa > Chordata > Mammalia > Pilosa > Myrmecophagidae > Myrmecophaga > Myrmecophaga tridactyla. Next base: position 22,903 of record PVIY010025839.1, on the reverse strand, counting down.
GTAAAGTGGGGATAATAAAAGTAACATTATTTTAAGATTTTGTGAGTTTGGAATATGATAAATGGTGCAAAAAATACACTTAGCACTTCACACAGAGCCTTGAAAAATGTTCAATAGAAATTATTCATTTATCACTATTGTTATCATAATAATAATCACTATCATCATTACTTGCATTAGAAGATGATCTATTCCAGTAATGTGAAGTATAGACTCTGGAATCCACCAGACTGTGTTTAAGCTCTAGTTCAGTCAATAAAGAGCTGTCTATATCTCAGTTTTCTAACTTAATTCAGTTGTCTAGATCTGCTTCCTCATTTATAAAAAGAGGGTCATGATATTGCAAAATTACAGGGGTTATGTAAGTAATAAATTAAGATGATACATGTAAAATTCCTAGACCAGTGCCATAAATATAGTAAGTATGACAAAAAATGTGAACTACTATTATCTGTCATTGGTTTTATAATAATAGAGTTTGGTTTTTATTGACTTCACAACCACATGAGATAACATCTTGGAGCAAGTAAATAGATTGCATTCATAAGGGTCCCCCCTCCCCTTTTTATGAGAAGGCAGCTAAATATTCTTAACATCACTTATAGATTGCTAAAACCACTTATGTATTATGTACAAAATAATATAACGTGTGGGTGTGACTTGCAACTATGTGAACTACAAACTATGATTACAACTTAATGAGGTACTTCTGTTGTTAGGGCCTCTCAATCAAATATTGTAGCTAAATTTTAGGTGCGTGAGGTTCATTCATTTGTTCAGTATTTATTCGTCAAATTTATGAATCAGACACTGGGGATATGACAGGAAATAAAATATCCCCCTCCATTGAGCTTACATTCCAACAAAGCAGTCAAATATTAAACAATTAAAAAATGTGTTTTGGTATTGTCTTAATTTTCCTAGGGACATTGAGTCAGTAAGCAAAGAAAAGCTCAAGGCTGAATCACTAACAAAGTTATCTCACAATACAGTTTCCAATTCTGTCTTTATGCCACCTGCCTTTTATTGAGTGACCTTTTCTATTCTTCAAAAAATAATCTTACTGTAATTGCTTACAAGTCTCTCTCTCTCATATTTTCAATGAGCTCAGTGGTCCATGGAATTAGTTTCATGGAATTATCAATTGTGACATGGACTTCAAGAAGGTAAATGCTTTCACTAAATGGGATTATAGAGATATCGTGATTCTCTCCATGACTTTGAATACGATAATTTCCCCTTTTGAAAAGAGTCAATAATTCATCTGTGATAAATAAAACTTGCATTGTGTTCACAAAATGAAATCATGTTCTCTGTTGGTGAAAAAACTGTCATTGGTTAATCAATGAGCCAATTTATTCACAATGTGCATGTGATCTCATTATGCAAATTGCATTCATTTTTTCATAAATCAATTATGTTGCTGCTGTTGATCAGTTTTACTTTCCCTAGTCCAAGGGACAAATATTTGATATGGAGAAACAGATTTTATTGATCTCTGAAAAGCCAATATACATTATTTCAAATGTTTTCTGGAACAGAAAAAACAAAAAGAATAAAAATAAAATACTCCTTTAGGTAACAATTTTGCTTTTCAAACCTTACTGTGAACACACATTAATAAAATACTTGATTAATTTAAATTTTTCTTAGAAAGCAACCAGGTTAAAACCCTTTTTACACAGCACTTTTAAACACAGACAATTATTTCATTTGCAAAAAGTTGTCTATGAGAGGTTTAAAGATTCTTCCCAAAGGATGTGACATAAAACACAAAATCAAAAGAACTATCTTGAGATTTTCTAAACATTATCCATCACTCCCCCATTTCAATATAACTCTAGTGTGACTTCTGATGCTTTTAGCCATTCTAAGAATGATTTGAGTATAAATATTATATTAATAATAGTAATAATTAAATAAAGTAAAAATATCCATCTTCTCTTTTCACTAAGTGTGCTGTGTCAAGTTCTCTGGATGTATCAGTTTTGATCTATCTATCAGTAAATTTTTCCTTTTTTTCCAGGATGCACAGAACAACTGGGCCATGTCAATACTTTATAACTTGTCATTACTTAATGTTTATAGTGCTTGGATCAGAAAAAAAGTGAAATAGCATTTTAAACGAATAGGCTGCACTAAGTTCACACATTTTATGTAGCACATATGAATTGTGTATAATTAATTCATCGACAAGATGATGAAAGGTACACATATCAAGTTCTCTGAGAGGAAGAATCAAACCATTCCCAAATCCATAAATGTTCCTAATTCATTTTCCTTTAGTTTTTTTTTTCTTTGTTTGTTCATTTTGTTTTTCACTTATCATTAATCCTGTTGTCCTCAAGTTGGAATAGTCATAAGACGTATGCATGTAATCCCTACCTGGTTCTTGAATCTGCTCTATGATAGCTCTGCCAACTGGCTGATAGATTACTTATATGAAATAAAACATAGTTTCTTAGATTCAAAATCTGAATGCTTAAAATTTCATCCAGTGGCCAAGTTCATTTGTCCATATTTTTATTAATTTACTCATTCAAAATCTATTAATTACCAATACCTGGATCATATTGGTGAACAAGAAGGACAATATCTGCTGAAAATTTAACTCTAGTGAGAGAATATTAAATACTTCACAAATGAATGAAAATTAAAATTGTGACAAATGCTATGAATAAAAAGTGTACATGCTAGGAGACGTTTTAAAGTCAGTAAGAAATTAAAACAGTGAATTGAGAATTAAGAAGTCAATGCTGAAGAAGCAAAACATATGAAATTCCTTGTAGTATGAAAAAGAGTAGTGCTTAGATAAAATGTACATATTGAGGAGGTTTGGGGCAACATCAGAGAAAACTCGAAGTTTCCAGCTGGTAGAACAGAATGGAAGGTATTGTTAATTACAAAAACAGAAGTTTAGGCAAAGAGGTCTCAATTGTCAAAAAATCATTTTTTTGAAATATTACATTTATGAGACCTTTGAGACAATAAAGAAATAATGATTGGTGGTCAGTTAGATACATTTTATGCAATAAATATTTGCAGGCTACATACCAGAAATATGCTAAGGGCAAGAGATACAGTTCTGAATAAAACATACATATTCCCTGATCTCCTGGAGTTTAAATCAAGTGAGAGACAGAAAACAAATATACCAAAGAATCTATCATTTATCAGGTGGTGATTAGTATTTCAAAAAATAAATAGCAACAATGATGATAGAGATGGTGGTGTGCTATTTAATAGGGGTAGGTCATGGAAAGTTACCCTGACATAGTAACATTTAAGCAAAAACATAAAGTAGTGAAAGGCATGTATTAGACAGGGAGGATAGAAAGTAAAATGGCATTGAGGTGGAATTGACTGTTTCTTTTTTTTTTCAATTGTACCAAGTGCACAATTGATAATTCAAAATTATTTTCTTCCTGCACACATAAATATGCTGAGGATCCCATTACGTTCCCTTGATACAGTTTTCCTACTCTATATACTAAACTTCTCCTGCTCCTCTAGGGCATTATTTTGTCTCCATTTTATATCTTTTATTCTATCTATTATATTAAAATTTGTATCCATTTGTTTCTGTTGTTTGTAAAATAATTTCAGGCTAAAATAAATGTAAAAAAGAATATTTACTATAGCATGTATTAAGGGCAACTTACTATTTAAAATGTTGTCTAAAATAATACATATATAAATCACATATTGTGATCTGCAGTTTAATGAATTTTTTTAAATGAACACAATTGTGCAATCGGCACACAGATCAGGGAAGGGAACTTCGTTATCATTCCAGAAAACCCTCTGGTTTCCCATAACCCATACCCAAAGCTCACCACTATCCAAACTTCTAACATCTTGGATTAATTTTGCCTGCTTCTGAACTCCATAAAGCATGTATTCTTTGCTCTGGCTTCTGTTGTTTAGGATTAAGTTTCCAAGATTCATCCAGATTATTGCATGTAGTTGTAGTTTATTCATTTATATGGCTTTATAGGATTCCGGCTTTTGAATATACCATATTTATCCACTGAAAGACATCTGAGTAGTTTTCCATATGGAGCATTATAAATAATACTGCTATGTGTATTCCAATGTATCATTTTGTAGAAAAATTTACTTATTTCTCTTGGGCATATATCTAGGATCATAAAATATGCAATAAGTCCAGATTTATTGTATATTGGTTTTACAGGTGATTGTATCAATTAACATTCTCAGCAGCAGTGTATGAAAATTCCTGTTGTCCCACATTTTCTCCAATATTTTGTAATCTCCATCTTTTCAATTACTACTATTTCTGATTACTGCTTGACATTATTATAATGCATTGTGCTTTTAATTTGAAGTTCCCTGATGATTGAGGAACTTGAAAACTTTTTAAATGTCTATTTTTCATTTCTGGTTCATCTTTCGATGTAAATATATGTAGGCATATGTCTGTATGTGCATATATCAATACATGTATAATTCCTTTCACTGTTTCTTAATTTTTCACAAGAACCTACATTTTGTAAAATCAAAATATCAAGAACATTTCCCAAGTTTTTAAATATCTTACTAATATTCTTAATGTGTTATGCTGTGTGAAAATTATAATTCTTAGCTTAACTAGTGTTATTTTACAGGCTTTATTTGTTTTAGATTTTCACTTATATGAAATGTTGAGATAAAATCTTTATTAAAATTTTATTTTATCCAGGTTTTATGACATAATTTCTGAAATATAGGTCTATTTTAGAATTAGATATATTACTATAATTCTAGAAATTTGAACTCATTTTGATACAATCAATAATGCATTAAAGTACCTATTTAATCTTACTTTTGCTAGGACTTAGTCTTAAAACATTTGACCATTTGTTAATAAATATATCACTTACTTATTTTGTATTTTTTGGGTTCATAGTCTGATTACATATTTGTCATAATTTTAGTATCCGTTGTAGTTTTAAAATTTGACTGTTTTAACTTATTTGCTCATATTTTGCTTTTTGGTAACATTTCTGTACACATTAAGGATACATCGCTATTTGTCTGTCATATATTTTGCAAAGAAATTTTTACAAAAAGGTTTCTTAACTGAAAATTCATAAATCGTATGTGGCCAGATCTAATTACTTACAATAATGGTGTGGTGGTTTGGAGCTGTAAGTATCCCAGAAAAACACGTCCTTAAACCGAATCCACTCCTGTGGCTGTGAACACTTGGGATGCAGGACTTAATGATGAGGCTACTTCAGCTAAGATATGGCTTATCTCAGTCAGGATGGCTGCTAATCCTATTATTGGAGTTCTTTATATGTGGAATAAAATTCAGACAGAAAGGAAGATGTAGTGGGAAACAGGAAGCTGAAATTGAATGGAACCCTGAAGAGAAAGGAGAGGACTCCATGTATATTGCCATTGATAGAGGAGCCAAGAACCCAAGGACTCAGGCAGCCAACCCCAGAATACCAGACTTCAGGAAGAAAGCATTGCCTTGATGATAGCTCGATTTGGGCTTTCTCTTAGCGTCAAAATAAAGAACTAATAGTTTTACATTGTTTAAGCTAAGCCATTGCGTGGTATTTGCTCGAGCATCCAAGAAGACTAAAACAGATGGTTAAATGAAACCTAACTTCATGCAACGATTGGAGAACATTGGGGACTTCTTGAAACACCTGGAGCTATAGATACAGCTTTTGTAGGTACACAGATACTTATGTTCTGAGTGGAAGTTCTGGAATTTTTATTATCTTTTTAAGGATGGCCATATTCATTTTGGATCACTTGTTAACATTGAATTTACCTTATTTTTTACATATATTTAAAATTTTGTCCTTACCAAATTGTAATTTATTGAAAAATTTTCCTTTTATCTGTACTTCCAAAAACAAAACCCATTATATACTAATTTATTATTAAATCTATCAATAATCTTTACTTCCTTTACCTCTTACCTCTGTCTTTTTATTACCTTTGCAACCAGGGTTTATGTTCATTGATTTTTCTATCTCTGTGCAATGGCCAGAGATGCACTGCTTTTTACATCTTCAAAAATTTTATAACCACCTCTATCATGAGCTTGCCTTTTCAATATTTTTCACTATTTTTTGTGGTGTATTGCTTCAGTGCTACAGCATAAATTTATCAGACAACAAAAACAGATTTTTTTATCCTGGTTTTATTAAATGTAAAAATATAGTCTGGAGAATATTGCCGTGTTCACAGTATTGATTCTCCCCATTTAGAAAATGGCATAACTTACACTTTTCATGTTTTCAATATATCAAAGCATTTATTAGAGATATATCTCTCTCTTTTTGTTCTTTTTCTTTGATTCTCTCTCTCTCTCACACACACATACTTTCTTTCTCTTTACTACATGTATTCTTATGCCTGTGCAATTTTTATGAATGGCCTTTTACCATTGTGTTCTAAAAGGAAAAAAATTGGTATGGAGTGGCTAGGTGATTTGTGTACCTAGGTGATTTGAAGCTTTGTGTACACCAGGAAAACATGTACTTAAATTTAACTCATTCCTGTGTATGTAAACCCATTGTAAGTAGGAGCTTTTTATGATGTTACATCCGTTAATGTGTGTCCCACCTTAGGCAGGATGTGTCTTAATCCTATTACTGGAGTCTTTTATAAGATAATGAAATTCACAATGAGAAAGAAAGCCATAGAAGCAAGTAGCTGAAATCAACAAAACCCAGAAGACAAGGGAGAGACCAGCAGATGCTGCCATGTGCCTTGCTTTGTGATCTATATGTTGCTGTCAGCCAGTCTGCATGAAGAAAGCATCTCCTTGATGTTGCCTTGATTTGGATAGTTGCATAATCTCAAAACTATAAGCTAATGAATTCCCCTAGTTTAAGATAAACCATTTCATATTATTCATGGTATTTCATCAGCCTAAGAAATGAAAACACCATAAGAGATATTGGTTCATAATTTTCTTCTCTTGTGATATCCTTATCTGGTTTACTAAGATGATAATGTTGGATTAGTAGAATGTATTAAGGAATGTTCCCTCCTCGTTAGTTTTTTAGGGAAGAATTTGAACAGGATTGGTGTTAATTTTTCTTGAAATATTTGGTAACGTTTCCCTAGGAAGCCATCTGGTCCTGTACTTTTCTTTGTTGGGAGGTTTTATTGGAAAGATACTATCTCTTTACTATTTATTAACTTACTGGGATCTTCTATTTCTTCTGGAGTTGGTACAAGTAGTTTGTGTGTTTCTAGGAATTTTTCCATTTCATCTAGTTTATCTACTTTATTGGCATACAGTTGTTCATAGTATCCTTTTATAGTGTTTTTAATTCAGTTGGGGTTAATAATAAGGTCCCTCTTTTTATTTCTGATTGTAGTTATTTGTATCCTCTCCTTTTTTTTCCTTCATCAGTCTCCCTAAAGATTTCTCAATTTTATTTCACTTTTCAAAGAACAACTTCAGGTTTGTTGAATTTCTTTATTGTGTTTGTATTCTCTATGTTATCTATCTCCATGCTAACCTTCACTATTTTGTCCCTTCTGCTTGCTTTGGATATAGTTTGCTCTTGTTTTGCAGGTTATTCTAGTTTTGAGGTTAGGTCTCTGATGCTAAATCTTTCTTTTTTTATGATGTAAATATTTAGGGCTATAAATTCCCCTCTCACTATTGCTCTTGCTGCATCCCATATGTTTTGGCATGTTGTATTTTTGCTTTCATTTAGTCAAAATACTTCCTAATTTCCCTTGTTATTTCCTCTTTATCGCATTATTTGTTTAAGAGTGCATTGTTTAATATACACATATTTGTGAATTTTCCATTTCTCCCTCTGTAATTAATTTCTCAATTTATTTGGTTGTGGTTGGAGAACTAAAATATTCTATTTCCTTATTGACATTCTGTCCAGATGTTCCATCCATTATTGAAAAGATATATAAATGTCTACTATTATTATAGTAGAATCAGCTATTTCTCCCTTCAAATATGTCAATATTTCCTTCACATATTTTGAGGTTTTGCTGTTAAGTATATACATTTTTTTCTTGTTGAACTGACTTCTTCATCAACATATAATGATCATTGTATTGGTTTGAAGCTGTTATGTACTTCCAGAAAAACCATGGCCTATTTACTGACCTAATCTTGTGGAGGAAGCCATTTTTCTTTTAACCCTGATTCAATATTGTGCAGTAGAAACTTTGATTGGATTGTTTCTATGGTGATGTGACACATCCAATTGTGGCTGTAACTTTTCTATTAAATGGAGATGTGACTTTGGCCATTCAATATGGTTCTTTATTAGTTCACTGGCCTCCTTTAAAAGGGGAAACATTTTGGAAAAACTTCAAATATAGACTCAGATATTTAGAAATGCCAAAGCCCCAGGGGATTGTAGGAACTGAGAGCGCTGATAGCAGCTAGACAGGAAATAGAACCAACAATAATACGGACAGTTGGAGATGATTGAGTGCTAGAGGAGAGAGCAGACACCTAGACATGGATGTTTGGGGATGCAAAACCCAATGGACAACACCAGACACCTTCCCATGAGCTAAGCAAGCCAGAACTCAGAGTTGTGTCCCCAAGGGCCTAAGAAAAGGCCTGCAGATGTTTAGAGAGGAGACCACTGGCATTAGAAGCTGGAAACAATGGAACTTGGAATAAGGACAAGCAGACGCCAGACACATGCCTTCCCATGTGACAGACATAGACCTTTCTTCGGTCAAGGTATATTTCCCTGGATGCCTTACTTTGGCCATTTTTATGGCTTTAGAACTGTAAACTTAAAACTAAATAAATTCTCTCTTTTAAGAGCTGCTCAATTTCTGGTTTATTGCATTCTGGCAGCATTTAACAATCTAAAACAGATTTTGAGGCTGAAGAAGTGGAGTGCTGCAGTTTGCAAATACTGAACATGTTGGGATGGATTTTACATGAATAAGGGGAAGGTTCTGGAATCAGTGTGAGAAAGTGAATAGGAAAGGCATAGAGGACACTAAAAGTAATTCCAGTGAGGCCTTAGACAGAAAGGATTATTGCAAACTGGAAGGAAGGTGATCCTTGTTTTAAAGTGGCAGAGAATTTAGCAAAATAAAGTGCTGGTTTTGGATAAAAAACAGGATTTGAAGTGATAAACTTGGATATTTAGTAAAACAGATTTCCAAACAATATGTGGAAAATGCAGCCTGGCTTCTCCTTGTAGTCTATAGTAAAATGTGATAGGAAAGAGATAAGCTGGGAACTGAACTCTTGGGTACAAAGAAACTGGAAAATTCTGGGCTTCCAGAAAGGGAGACCCAAGAGAATGTTGCTCATATGAGCATTTAAACAAACATGGAGCCAGTCAGCCATTTCAGAAAAAGCTAGAATTGGAAATAGAGTTACCAAGAAATGATTTTCAGAAGGTATTATTATCTGATGGGTGTGATCTATGTATACTGCATGGAAAACTGATAAGTTTCTTGTGAGACCTGTATAAACATAACCAGTACTAGTCTGGACTAAAAGGGGACTGAAAAGGGAACATTGAAGGGAAAATGTCTTCAAAGGCAGAACCATGGGAACCAATGTCTGAAATCAAGAAATCTCAGGCCTGGAAAGTAGACCTACCCATGAGTTTTCCATGAAAGCAGAGGATGGGTTTTCCGCGTTAATGTTCAGGAAGATTTTGGTGTCCCAGGCCTCAGAGAGAGTAGATCACGTAAATCTAGGATTTGGGGAAGTGTTTCATGATCACCTCATTGTTCTGCAGTGGTTGAGCATGAGCACCATGATGGCAGAATGCCTGGATGTTGCCCGGATACTTGGAGAGGGTGGAGCCAAGATAAAGGTGGTTCCCTCAATGTGCCCCAATGTTATAACCCTTATCCTAGTGTTTGAAGAGAACAGGGCTGCTGTGTAAACCTTTAAAAATGGTGGAACTGCTACTCCCTAAAGTCCAGAGGAAGAATGACTCTCAGACTTTGAAATCTAAAGGAATTCTCTCTGCAAGTTTTCAGAATTGTTTGGGACTGGTGACCTCTGTTTTATTATTATTATTATTATTATTATTATTATTATTATTATTATTATTATTTATTTTTTTCCTAAGGTAATGGGAATATGTTTCCTATGATTGTCCTTCCTTGGGGATAGACTTGTTCTAAGTTTCACAGAACAACAGCCAGAGAAGAATTTTTGCATTAGAACAGACCATGCATGTATCTAATGTTGATGAGATTTTGTACTGTTTCTGAATTAGCATTGCATTTGTATTGTTACTGAAATGGTTTAAGGTTTTTGTGATATTGTGATGGAATGGATGAATTTTGTATATGAAAAAGAACATGTCATTTTGGGGCCCAGAGGGTGGATTGTTTCAGCCTGAAGCTCTTATGTGCCCCAGAAAAACTATGTTTTTTTTTGCTGATCTTGTGGAGGAAGCCATGTTTCTTTTAATCCTGATTCAATACTGTGGGGTGAAAACTTTGATTTGATTGTTTCCATGGTGATGCAACACACCCAATTGTGGCTGTGATTCTTTTATTAGATGGAGATGTGACTCTGGCCATTCAAGTAACCATGATTAGTTTACTGGAGTCCTTTAAAAGGGGAAATATTTTCGAGAAACCTCAGGTACAGATGCAGACGCAGACATTTGGAAATGCAGATGCCCCAGGAGACACCAGGAGCTGAGAAACCTAAAAGTAACTAGACAGGAAACAGAGCCAAAAGAAGCAAAGATATTTGGAGATGGTTGAGTGATGACAGAGATAGCAGATATTTAGATATAGAGGTGTGGAGATACAGAGCCCAGCAGCCATCACCATGTGCCTTACTCTAAGATGCTAAGCAAGTCAGATCTCCAAGTTGGGTCCTGGAGGGGCCAAGTGAAGGCCCACAGATGCTTAGAGAGGAGCCCACTGGCATCAGAAGCTTGAAGTAACAGAACTGGGAACAAGGACCAGCAGACACTAGCCACATGCCCTCCTGTGTGACAAACATCAGCCTTTCTTGAGTTAAGATATCTTTCTCTGGATGCCTTAGGTTGAATATTTTTCTGGCCTTAGAACTGTAAATTTGTAACTTAATAAATTTCCTTCTTAAAAACTGCTCCATTTATGGTATATTGAATTCTAACAGTATTTAGCAAACTAAAACAACCATCTTTGCCCATTTAAGTATTTGTTGACTATTTTTCCTGATATTAACGTAGCTACCCAAGTTCTGTTACTATGTGCTGTGCATGATATATTTTTTTCTACCCTTTCAATTTCAACCTACTTATGTCTTTAAATTTATAGTGTCCCTTGTAGATAGCATATAGTTGATTCAGACTTTTACATCCATTTTCCAATTTCTGCCTATTGATTGGAGTGTTTAATCCATTTACATTAAAGACACTACTGAGAAAGCAGGATTTCTTTCTGCCATTTTGCTATTTAGTCTTTGTGTTATTCCATTTTTGTCTCTCAATTCTTCCTTTAATACCTGCTTTCATATTTATTTATTTATTTGTATTGTAAAATATAAAGTCCTTTCTTATTTCCATCTGGATATATTTTTCAAATATTTCCTTGTGGTTACTTTGGATTTAAAATGTAATATCCTAAATATATAACAAGCACACTGATTTGATACAAATGACTTCTATAGCATATATAAGAAATATTATACCACGTTTTTGGACTTGTTACAAATTATATCCTCATACATTATATTTTCAAAGCTAGAGATTTATCTTTACTTTTTATGCATTTGCATTTTAGCACCTGTTCAAAGATGTGGTGTTCCATATCAAAAAACACAATACAATCATAATGGCATTCATAATTACCCAAGTTACTCTCACTGGAAGTTCTTATTTCTTAATGCCACCTTGAAGCACTGTCTAGCATCCCTTCCTTTCAGTCTCAAGAAATCCCTTAATATTACTTGTAGACAGGTCTAGTGGTAATGAATTCCCTCAGCTTTTGTTTATCTGGGAATGTCTTCATCTCTCCCTCACTTTTAAAATAGTGTTTCACTGAATAATAAATTATTAGTTGGCCATTGCTTTCTTTCAATTTAATATATTTCAAGTCATTCCATTTTTGCCTTCATGGTTTCTGAGGAGAAATCAGCACTTAATATATCTTGGACTTCCTTGTATATAACATGTTGCTTTTTCACCTACAACTTTCATTTGTACTTTGCAATTGACTGTTCAGTTTGTGATGGGATGTATTTTATCTACAAGTTTATACTATTTAGGTTTCTCTGGGCTTCATAGTTGTGTATATTGATGTCTTTTGCTAAGTTTAGAAATTTTCTGTCATTTAAAAAATATATATATTCCTTCTGCCCCTTTGTTTCTTCTCCTTCTGGACTCCCATAATGCCTATATTGTATATATTGTTATGCATGACGGTGTCCCAGAGGTCTCTTAGGTTATTTTAATGTTTTATAATTCTTTTTTTCTTCCTGTTTCTCACCTTGACTCATTTCAATTATCTTGTCCTTGAGTTCACTCATTCTTCTTCTTACAACTCCATTCTGCTCTTGAAACCCTCCAGGGAACTTTTCATATGAGATATTGTACTTTAACTCCAGTAATTCTGTTTGGTTCCTATTTAAATTTTTATCTCTCTATTGAAATTATCATACTGTTTTTCTCATTGTTTTCCTGACATCCTTTAGTTCTTTCTCTGTACCTTCCTTCATGTTCTTGAGCACACCAAATTTAAAGTTTTTTTCCAGGTCTGGGCCACAGATTTTACTGATTTTTTTTGTATTTTTTTTATCCTCTTCCTTTGTATGGGCCTTTGTTTCCTGTTTCTTTATTTCTCTTATAATCTTTTGTTTCACACAAAACATTTTAATATTTTAAAATGTTAACTCTAGGATTCATTTCCTGAGTTGTCTGTTTCTTTGGTTAATAACTAACTGGTGATCTGACAGTGATTTTCTGTAACAGTAGGAGATAACCAAATCAACCAAACCTAAGCAAAACATCTGCAGATTAGTTTTTTATTGGCTAGTGTTCTCTGTCAGATATCAGCCCTACTGTAGGGAAAGTAGAATGTAGGGTTCTCCCCATCTTTTCTGGCCCTGTGTCTTCTCTTGGGTTTGGGCTCTCATCACAGAGTTTGAATGAACCCTCTACTTCCCAGTAAACAACTCTTCTCCCTCTCCAGCCAGAATTAGAGAAATTAAGCCTTTGGCCTTTGCATCCACCTGTATTATTTCTTACAGGGCTTTTGTTGCCTCAAGATGCTTTTGCCTGGCAAATTCTGGAATGGGATCATTCTAAGAGGAGTTTCCCAACTCAGTCTTTTCTAACCAGGGATCCACAAAGGGAGCACTGGCTGGCTTAAAACTGCCTTTGGGAGAGGATGAGGGAAGGTCCAGGAAGGGTATCAGGAGATTCTTCCTTGTCTCTTCATGTTGTGTTTACTTGACTTAGCACATGCCCAACAAACACAGCCCTTCAACTGTGCTCCACAGCTCTGAGGAAGCTTACAGTTTTTAAGTCTCCTCTACCACCATTGTCCTGGGTGGTTTGGAACAATGACTGCCCTCAGAACCAGACCCCCACCCCCGCACCACCAAATTCAAATTAGATAATCCAAATCAGTGATCCAGAGACAAGAGCACATGCAGGAGTGCCAAGATAGTGGCATAAGGAGGTATGGGATTTAGTTCATCCAAAATAACCAAGTTGTTCTGGAACAGCTGCTTGGAGGATTTCTGAGCCTAGACATACATCTTGCACCAGCCAGTAATGATTTGAAGGGCTGAGAATGGTGAATCACAGCACAGAACTGTAAGTAAATTCTTCCATGCTTTGGAGGCTCTTTCCCCTTCCCAAAAGGTATCTCCCCAGTGGGAAACAGAGGACCTCTATAGTAGGAGGAAGGGGAGCTCAACCATGCTAAATACCAGCTCCAAGCACAGATAAATCTACAATGCAAATAAGAAATAAACTGGGAGATCTGTATCAGCCCTGCCCCAAGCAGGGAGAAGGCAGGGGTGATGAGAAAAAAATATATTTTAAAAAATGAAGGATTCTGTAATTGGCTGAGCTAAGAATACTGGAAAAGGGCTGTGCCCCAAGAAAAGTAGCACAGAAAGCCAGATATCAACACTGGCTATTGATCGGTGAACCTGGGGGTCATTTTGGGGGGGGAATGGGAGGGGTGGGGAGGTGGGTAGGGGACTGGCTCTGAGATTTCCTTTTCTTTTTCTCTTCTTTCTTTTTTTCAAGCAGCCTCCATTTTCAGCCGTACCCCCCGCAAGAGTGGAAGTATGCATGACCGAGAAAAATAAGTAATCTGGTGCAGGAGACAGTTTCCTAAAGGGCACAACTTCCCCAAGAAAGGGTAGAACAAACAGGACCCAGCACAGGTGGCAGCTCTCACTCAGAAAATATAGTCTCTAGGGACTGAGATAGCAGCAGCAGTTTCACCTACAACACACAGAGCCTAACTTGCTCAAACTAGCAACAGTTTCAACCTACAAAACAAAAACAAAAACAAAAACAAAGAGAGCTCAGTCTGTCTAAAACATCATGGGGGGAGGGGGATTTCTTGAGAATCCTGTAATTTTTTTTAAGCCTGCAGGGAGTAAGGAGCTGAAGAGCAGCTTCTCCCATACCTCCCTAAAAAAAAAAAAAAAAAAAAAAAAGAGGTGGCACACAGCCCAGCACAGACAGTGACTGTAATTTAGAAAATTCAGACCCCAGGAGCTGGAAAACAGAAACAGTCTAAGCCAGCTTTCAGCCTCAGCCTCTGTTTCAACGACACCTTTGGTTGAGAATTAAAGGCAGGGTACTGCTTTAGGGCTGTGGGGAGCAGTGGGCTAACAGGTGCTGTCTGCTGTCAGGTGCATCACAGGAAACACTGGCACTCTGCTTGTCTCATCCCCAGGAAACTTTGATACTGACTACATCTTCTTTGTGAGTCCTGGGCCTGTCTTGTCTTTGAAAAACTGAATGGGAGGATACTTTGCCCAGAGCTAGACCTCCAGGTAAATGTTGCAAGAGGTAATGAAAGAGTGTTTAAAATATTTAGAGACAAAAACAAAACAAGCAGCAAATAAACATTCCTTGAGGAGGAAGAGGTAAGAGAGCTTTTCCCTGGGGGTGAAACAACTATAGATGCAAAAGAAGAGCAATCTCAAAAAACTTCAATATAGGCAGAGCAAAAAACAGAAAAGCAAGAGCTGAAAAATTCTGCTCAGTTAAATTAGAAGCCATGTTAGAAATCTAGAAAAGTTGAACTGAATTTCAAAGAACAGTTAGACAACAAAGTCAACCAACAAGAAAACCTTAGATGAAGGAGAAAAAACAATCCCCAGGATAAACTAATCAAGAAAAGCAAATACCCAGACACCACCAAAAAATCATGATCTGTACTAGGAAACCTGAATATATGACCCAGCCAAAGGAGCAAATGAAAATTTCAGATTAGAAACAGGAGTTGAAACAAATAATCAAAATGGTTCAAACATATCTTCTAAATCTAATAAACAAGCCTAGGAAAATGTGACAAAAGCAATGAAAGGTATAAAGAAGACACTGGGTAACCATAAAGAAGAACTCAGAAGCTTGAAAAAAAAGAATGACATGACTTTTGGGAATGAAGGGCACAATAAAAGAGAAGGAAAAAACAATGGAGATATACAACAGATTTGAAGAGACAGAAGAAAGGGCTAGTGAAGTAGAGAACAGGACATTTGAAATCATATGTACAAAAAAACAGATAGGGAAAGGATGGAAAATTATAATCAGGGCCATAGGGAATTGAATAACAATATGAAGTGCATGAATATACATATTATGGGTGTTCCAGAAGGAGAAAAGAAAGAAAAAGGGGCAGAAAGAATAATTTAGGAAATAATCACTGAAAATTTCACAACTGTTATGAAAGACAGAAAATTATGAGTCAAAGCAGCACAGCATACACCAAACAGAATAGATCCAAAATAGACCTACTCTAAGACACTCATCAGGTTGTCAAATATCAAAGTCCAAGAGAAATTTCTCAAAGAAGAAAGAGGGAAAATAAAAGATTATTAAGAACAAGGGAGCTTAATAAGAGTAAGTGCAGATTTCTCTGAAGAAAGAGGTATGATGTACTTGAGAAAATGAAAGAGAAAAACTGCCAGCCAAGAATTCTATATTCAGCAAAACTGTCCTTCAAATATGAGGGAGATGGGCAGGCAATGTTGGCTTAGTGGCACAGTTCTCACCTGCTATGCTGGAGACCTGGGTTTGATACCTGGTGCCTGCCCATGACAAAAAAAGAAAAGAAAAAAAAAAATGAGGGAGAGGTTAAAATATTTTCTGATAAACAGATGCTGAAAGTGTTCATGAACAAGAGAAGTGCTTTATAAGAAATACTAAAGACAGTGCTACAGGAAGATAGGAGAAAACAGGACAG
Source organism: Myrmecophaga tridactyla (assembly GCA_004026745.1). Lineage (NCBI taxonomy): Eukaryota > Metazoa > Chordata > Mammalia > Pilosa > Myrmecophagidae > Myrmecophaga > Myrmecophaga tridactyla. The sequence goes on along the minus strand of PVIY010025839.1, from coordinate 6,526 downwards.
GGAAATTTGGAGATGAGTTTAGAAATGAAGATTAACACTAAGAGTAAAAAGAGAGAAAAATAAGTTATTACATATAGGATTAAAAGGACAAAAAGGTAAAAGAAAGTGTTGCTTTACAGTAGTACCATTAAATATTAAACAAACTCTCCAATCAGAAGACATATATTGGCAAAATGGAAAAAAAAAGTTCAATCTGCATGCTATCTATCAGAGACTCATTTTAGACCTAAGGACAAAAATAAGTTGAAAGTGAAAGATTGGAAAATATATTTCACATAAACTGCCACCAGAAAAGAGCAGAGGTAGCTAATACTGGACAAATTAGACTTCAAATATAAAACATTTAAGGACAAAGGACATTATATATTAATAAAATGACAACTTATCAAGCAAAACAAAAATATTTATGTACCAAGCTACAGTGCCCCAAAATAGATGCGACAAGCACTGACAACACTGAAGGGAGAAGTAGACACCTCTACAATAATAGTTGAAGACTTCAATACACCACTCTCATCAATGCATAAAACATATAGACAGTGTATCAATAAGGAAAGAAATCTTAAATAGTGTGATAAATGAGATAGAGTTAACAGACATTTACATAACATTGCACCCCTCAAAAGCAGTATATATATATTTCTCAAGTTCTCATGGATCATTCTCCAAGAAAGACACCATATTGATCACAAACAGTTCTCAATAAATTTTAAAATATTAAAACTATACAAAGTACATTTTCTGATCATAATGAAATGAAGTTGGAAATAAATAACAAGTAGAAGGCTGGAAAATTCAGAAACATATGGAAGCTAATTGGTATGTTTTTAAACAACCAGTGGATGAAGGAAGAAATAACCAGAGAAATCAGTAAATATCTTGAAGCAAATGAAAATGAGACTATGGTATATCAAAATATGAGATGCACTGAAGGCAGCACTGAGAGGGAAAGTTATTGACATAAATGCATATATTAAAAAAGGAAAAAGAGTTCAGTGGTAGAATATTTACCTTCCATGCAGGAGACCTAGGTTCAATTCCCAGACCATGCACCTCCCCCCTAAAATAAAGAAAAAGAAAAAAAGCAAAAGCCAAGGGCTTACCTGCTTACCTGTTGGAGATAGAGAAAGAACAACAAACTAACCCCAAAGTAAACAGAAGAAAATAAATAGCAAAGAGTAGAGCAGAACAAATTAAATCAAGAACATGAAAACAATAAAAAAATCAATGAAACCAGAAATTGATTCTTGTAGAAAATCAATAAAATCAATGGACCCTCAGCTAGACTGACAATGAAAAAAATAGAGAGGATGTAAATAAATAAAATCAGGAACAGGAGGGGGAACATAACTACTGACCCCACAGAAATAAAGGCGATAATGAGAGGATACTATGAGCACTTCTATGCTAACAAACTAGACAATTTAGCTGAAATGGACAAATTCCTAGAAAAGTGTGAACTACCAACTTTGACTGGAGAAGAAATGAAAGACCTCAACAAATCAATCACAAGTAAAAGATTGAATCAGTCATCAAAAACCTATCAATAAAAAAAAGTGCAAGAGTAGATGGCTTCATATATGAATTCTACCAAGCATTCAAGATTGAATTAGCACCAATCCTGCTCAAACTCTTTAAAAAAATCGAAGAGATTGGAAAGTTACCTACTTTATTCTACTAAGCAACCATCATCATAATAACCAAGACAAACAAAGTTACTATAAGAGAAGAAAATCACAGATGAATCTCTTTAATACATATAGATGGAAAAAATCTTCATTAAATACCCGCAAATAAAATCCAGCAGCACACTAAAAGAATCATATGCCATGTCCATGAGGGGTTTATTCCAGATATGTAAGGCTGATTCAACACAAGGAAATAAATTAATATAACAAATCAATAAATCAAAGTGGAAAAACTGCATGATCATCCCAATTGATGAAGAAAAGGCATTTGACAAAATTCTGCAAACTTCCTTGATGAAAACACTTCAAAGGATAGAATTGGAAGGAAACTTCCTCAACATGATAAAGAATAAATATGAAAAGCCCACAGCTAACATCATACTCAATGGGGAAAGACTAAAGATTTTCCCTCTAATATCTGGAATAAGACAAGGATGCCACTGTCACCATTGTTATTCAATATGGTGCTGGAAGTTCTAGCTAGAATAAATAAGCAAGAAAAAGGAATAAATGGCATCCAAGGGAAGAAGTAAAACTTTCATCATGTTTGCAGATGACATGCTCCTATATAAGGAAAATTCCAGTAAATCTAAAATAAAGTTACTATTGCTAATAAATGAGTACAGCTACATGTCAGAATACAAGATCAATATGCAAAAATCAGTAGTGTTTCTATACACAAGTAAAGAGCAATCTGAGGAGGAAATCAACAAAAGAATTCCATTTACAATAGCAACAAAAAGAATAAAATATTTAGGAATAAATTTAACCAAGGACATAAAAGGCCTATAAGCAGGAAACTACAAAAAAATGCTTAAATAAATCAAGGAAGACCTAAATGAATGGAAGAGCATATCATGTTCATGGATGGGAAGAATAAATATTGTTAAGATATCAATTCTATCCAAATTGATTTATTGAGTCAATGCAATCCCAATCAAAAGCCCAAAACTTACTTTGCAGAAATAGGAAAAAGTAATAAAATGAATAATCAAATTTACATGGTAGGGTGCCTTAAATAGCTAAAAAATATCTTGAGAAAGAAATATGAAGTGGGAGGCCTCACACAACCTGACTTTAAAGCATATTACAAAGCTACAATGGTCAAAATAGCATAGTACTGGCATAAAGATAGATATACTGATAAATGAAATCAAATTGAGGACTCAGATATAGACTGTCATATCTAAGGATGATTGATTTTTGATAAGTTAGCAAAGTCCACCCAAATGGTATAGGATGACCTCTTCAACAAATGATGCTTGGGGAACTGGATCTCCATATTCAAAAGAATGAAACAAGACCCCTATCTCACACCTTATACAAAAATTAACTCAAAATGAATCAATGACCTAAACATTAGAGCTAATTCTATAAAACATTTAGAGGATAATGTAGGGAAATATCTTAAAGATCTTATAATAGTAAGTGGTTTCCTAGACCTTACATCCAAAGCACAAGCAATGAAGGAAGACTAGATAAAGGGAATCTCAAAATTGAATATTTTGCATGTCAAAGGACTTTATCGGGAAAACAAAAAGGTAGCCTATGCAGTGGGAGATGATATTTGAAAACCACATATCAGATAAGGGTTTCATACACAGAATATATAAAGAGATCCTACAATTCAAGAACAAAAAGATAAACAAGCCAATTAAAAAGTGGGCAAAAGAAATGGACAGATACTTTTCCAAAGAGGGAATACAAATGTCTCAAAAGCATATGAAAAGATGTTAAACTTTACTGGCTATCAGGAAAATGCAAATCAAAACCACAATGAGGTATCATCTCACACCCATTAGAATGACCATTATCAAAGACACAGAAAGCTACAAATGCTGATGAGGTTGTGGGGATATCATTACACTTACTCACTATGGGTGGTTGCTCCCTCTGGAAGGCAGTTTGGCAGCTCCTCAGAAAGCTAAGTATTGCTATATGAACCAGCATTCCCATTACTAATATATACTCAAAAGCATTGAAAACAGGGACACTAATAGACATTTTCATACCAATGTTTATAGTGGCATTATTAACAAATGCCAATAAATAGAAACAGCCAAAATATCCAACAATGGTTGAGTGGATAAACAAACTGTGGTATATACATACTATGGAATATTACATAGCTGTAGACAGAATAAAGTCTTGATGCATGTAACAACGTGGATGAGCCATTAAGGATATTGTGTTGAGTGAAATAAGCCAGAAACAAAACCACAAATACCATATGGTTTCATTAATATGAACTAACTATAATGTGCAAACTCTGAGAATTAAAGTTGAGAATACAGGTTTTCAGGAGATAGAAAGAAGGTAGAGATTGGACATTTGATGCTTAAGGACTACAGATTGTTTTAAAAGATTGTAAAGATTCAGAAATGGATAACAAAATACTGTGTGATGTTAGCACAATATTTTAAATATAATGAAAAAAATCTGAATGTGAGTATGGTTGAAAGTGACACCAGATGTAAAGATAAAGGATAAAAACTGAATCTATATAACTCAGCAAAACCTAGAGTGGATAATGATTGTGGTTAACTGATCAAATATATGAAATTTTTTTACATGAGCAAGAGTAAATGCATGTCACCATTACAATGTGTTAAAAATGGGATGGCATATGGAAAAAACTACAATTAATGCAAACTAGAGTCTATAGTTAACAGTAACACTGTAATATTATTTCATTAATTGTAACAAAGGCAAAATATAAAAGCTAAATATCAGTAAGAGGGGGATATGATGGAGGGGCATGGGATTTTTTTCTCTTTTTGTTTTCTTCTTTCTTTGCAGAAGAAATGGAAATGTTTTCATATAGATTCTAAATTAAAGATATGAATGAAGTTAATCTGGCTAGGAGTAATGCATATTAATGCATAACTATGTAATTATACCAGAAGACATTGATTGTACACTTAGAATGGACTGTATCATGTGTGGATAAAATTGTTTAAAAATAAACAGAAAGATGCAAGTGCTATAGGAGATGTGGAGATAAATATATTCCTATTCCCTGTTGGTAAGGATGTAAAATGATACAACCCTTCTGGAGTGCTGTGTAGTGCTTCTACAGGAGGCTAAGTATAGGGTTGTCATTTATCCTGCATTCCAGTTACTAGGTAGTCATAAGAACTGAATGCAGGGAATGAATAGACATTTGCACACTGGTGTTTATGGCAGCATTATTCCCTATTGTCAATGGATGGATTTGGCCTAGGGGTACATCAATTGATGAGTAGAAAGGCTAACTATGGTATATAAATATGATGGGATATTGTGTGGCTGCAGAAAGGAATGAAGTCATGAGGCAAGCAACAAGATGAATGAACATTGAGGATATTATGTTGAGCAAAAAAGCCAGAAAGAAAGGACAAATATTTTATGGTCTAACTAATATAAACTAACTATAATGCACAAACTCTGAGAATTAAATTTGAGAGCATAGGTTATCAGGATATAGAAAATGGGCAGAGAGTGGGAATTTGATGATTAAGGAGTACAGAATATTCAATAAGACTCATTAAAAAGTGTCATGGTTAGGGACACGTGTCAACTCGGCCAAGTTGTGGTACCTGTTTATCTGATTGGGCAAGCACTGGCCTGTCTGTTGCAATGAGGACATTTCATAGGATTAGGTCATGATCACAGTCAGCTGCATCCACAGCTGATTCCATTTGTAATCAGCCAAAGGGGAGTGTCTTCTGCAATTAGTGATGCTAAATCTAATCATGGGAAGCCTTTTAAGGAGAACTCAGAGGAGACAGGTTCCATTCCTGCTTCGGCTGGTGAGCCTCTCCTGTGGAGTTCATCCAGACCCTCCATTGGAGTCGTCGGCTTCCTAGCCTGCCCTGTGGATTTTGGACTCTGTGTTCCTGCGGTCATGTGAGACACTTTTATAAATTTTATATTTGCAAGTGTTCCCTGTTGATTCTGTTTCTCTAGAGAACCCTAATTAATACAAAAAGATTCCTTGGTAGTAATGCCTTATAGAGGTCACATACATTCCTGAGTTTTGACTGTTAATTCTAAATTCTATGATCCTGTGCTCTTTGTGTATAAACCTGTATTTCCCTGGAGCTTCAGCTATCCATGTGACACCTGAGACTCAGAGTTAGAGTTCTGCAGATCTAGAAGTCAGCTTTAGTCCATACAGCAACTGTTAAAGGGGCTGAAAAAGAGATCAGACTTCAATTAGAGATATGAATGAAGTTAATCTGGCTAGGACAAAGGTAAATCAGAATACAGGATAAAGGATGATATTGTCTGTATTTAAAAACTTCAACTTTTGTGTGGGACTGAAGGAAGAGGTGTTTTGTTTTGTCCAAACTTTAAATTTTCCTTAGCACACTGCTCTAATTTTCTAGCTGCCAGAATGTGATATACCAGAAACAGAATGACTTTTAAAAGGGGATTTATTAAGTTGTAAATTTACAGTTTTAAGGCCATGAAATGTCCCAATTAAAGCAAGGATATGGAAATGTATAATATAAGGCATCCAGGGAAAGATACCTTGGTTCCAGAAGGCTAATGAAGTTCAGAGTGTCTCTCTCAACTGGAAATACACATGGCAAGCATGGAGATGGCTGCTAGCTTTCTCTCCAGGCTTCTTGTTTCATGAAGCTCCCCCAGGGATGTACTCCTTCTTCATCTCCAAAGGTCTCTCATGGCATAGGCTCTATGCTTGGTGGCTATCATCATTCTCAAGCTTTCTCCAAAAGGCTTCCTCTATTAAAGGATTCCAGTAAACTAATCAAGACCCACCTGGAATGGGTGGAGACACATCTCCCTCTTTTCAGAAGTTAATACACACAATCATGTGAGCCACATCTCCA
>PVIY010025838.1:0-36152 GCA_004026745.1 Myrmecophaga tridactyla | reverse complement strand
ACCCTGGGCTGGTCTGGAAAGAGCCTCTCCCTCCTTGGAAGGCAGGAAGGGATGGGGCGGGGCTCACAGGGAAGAAATAAACGCGGCGGGGCCTGTTTCTGACTTTTCTGTAAATACTGTGACACCTCTTGAAGGGAGGAACAGCTGAGATAAGTGACTGTTAATCCCTCAGCTCTGGGGAGGAGGGCTGGGTCGCTCCTTTCCAGATCCCAGCAGATGGTGGCTGAAACAGGCTTTCCCCAGAGGCAAGGGCAGTGGGAACTGTCCCACCTTCTGTTCCTTCAGCCTGCCCTGCACGTCTCCCACTTGGCCTGGCCTTGCCAAGGAGGGCCTCGCTAGTCTTCAGGAGCCCTGGGGACACGCCCTGGCTTTGCCGATCCCCTGGTTGTACAAGGTCAACCAAGCAGGACATCTGCGAGCGCTGGCAGCTGGGATGGCATGGGCCGCCTAAGTTTCTTGCTCAGTGAATCACAGAGGAAGAGAGATAGTGGCTTCTTTAAAATTTAGCTTCCATTTTCCTGAGCAGAAGGTGGAATTCAAATTGCTGTCAGGCAGCTCAGGTAATTTGGCTGCAAGTGGCTCTCGCAACACGTTCTGAGAAATAGCAGGTCCAGGGAAACTGGCGAGGATTTTTGGTGGTTGCGTCAGTCTGTTTCTAAACAGGCTTAAAGCTGGGTTGACTGGGTTTGCATCCCTGCTCTCTAATTGCTCATCTGCGTGATGTTGGGTGAAATAGACACATCAGTTGCCTGCCTCATAGGATATAAACCCATCTTAAACAAACCGCAGGACCCATTCCTGGGTTTAAAAATCAATTTAGCCGGACACAATTAGCATTTAAAAATGAAAAAGCATGGAAAAGAAAACATATTTTTTAAAAAAATTTTCTGAATAGATTTTATTTTATTAAATCGTGTAAATTTATAACTAGTTTATAGAAAATACAGAATGACCGGTGCAAACATTAAAAAGTAATTGCAGTATAAAAAAAATTACTTGATACTCCCTCACTCTGAGTTGGTAGTTCTTTTACTAGACTACCTCTAAAATAATTTTGCTTTTCATTATATGAATTATAAAGTTGATATGGAATGGGGTACCAAATGAGAAGACCCAAAAATGTTTTTGAATATTTACACCTCTGGAAAAAGTGCAATTATAAAAATATTTGAAGAATAAATGTATAACACAAGTTTAATTAAAAGCCACCTGTATAAACAGGCCTGGAAAGTTTACAGAGGTATATAAGGGCTTTCTAAAAAGCAGTCTTTCATTTACATACATAGGTTTATTTTCACCGCGGTAACAAAGGGCCATTTAATATTTATTGTAATTTTTAATTTATCTTGCATTAAAGGATCATATACTTTTTTAAAACTTTTAAAATTGTATAATATCACATATACACACAACAAAGAAATAAAAAAGCAATAGTTTTCAAAGCACTCTTCAAAAAGTGGTTCCAGGATAGATCCCAGAGTTTGTCATAGGCTACCATACCACCCTCTTATATTTTTCCTTCTAGCAGCTCCAGAATATAGGAGGCTAAAGGGCTTAAATACTTTTCTATCATCACAATCAACTTTTTTCCCTTCTTTTTTTTGTGAACAACAGCAGATAAACAAAAAAGCTATAAATTTCCAGGCACAGCACCGTAATTAATTGTAGAACATATTTCAGACTTTGACGTGGGTTACAATTTCACAAGTTTAGGTTTTTACTTCTAGCTGCTCTAAAACACTAGAGACTAGAAAATGGATTTTGAAAACATCTTTAGGGTAAACACTGCTTCATAAACTTTGGTGTCAGTCCTGCACCAGTCTCCCCACCCCCAGTAGGGCAGGCTGATCCTAGAACGGGTAGGCTGGAAGCGGCAAGAGCCCTTGAAACAGTGCAAGGGCTACCATGGTGGTCAGGGACAGGCTGGAATTCCCCGGAGCCTTACACATACGGTGCGGAATCTCCTGTCGGCCACTCCCAAGTGGAAATTTTCACACACTGTTTATGAGCTTCAGTTATCAACCTTAAAAAAATGACACTTCTCAGAATGGCTTTCTTGGAGCCCTACCTTGTACTCCCTGTGCCTGACTGTCACCATTCTCGCTTCTTTTCCTTCCTGGCACTTACCAGAACTCTCTGACTTTTCCATGACTGCCATGGAGAGGTGAGTCCTGCTGTGTTTTGTCTATCACTGCATCCCAAGACCAACACAGTTCTTGGCCCGTAAATAGTTGCTGAATCAGTGAATGAATGAAATCGACCTGATTCTTTCAAAGTGAGCCTACTGCTGCCTCCGAGGAATAGTTGTTGTGTAATCATAGTAGTTACAATTTGTTTTGTTTCTTCTATGTGCCTTAGGTCTTACAATAAACTGCAAGAAAAGAGTCCCTTCGTCCCTTTTCAGAGGGAGAATCTGAAGCTCGGGAAGGTTAACTTGCCCAAGGCCAAACAGACAGTAAGCAATAGAGACAAGATTTGAACCCCCAGCTGTCTGGCTCTGACACTAGTACCCTTTCCTCTTAGCCTAGGTTCTCTGGCAGCTGTCTGGGCCAAGGCATCTCTACCCTTTGCATCCTGTCCTAAAATGTCTATTGTGTTGCAGAGCATAAGCTCAGCCTGCCTTTCACCTGGCTCCACTGCACAGCTGCCTCCAGTTTTTATCTCCAGAGCAACCCAAACATGGTTGGGTAGCTCAGGAGGGAAGGCCCAGCATTCCCAGTCCGGACAAGTATCTCTAATCAGCAGGCCTCCTTAGCATATCAATCCAAGACCACTCTAAAGAGGGATGCTTGTGCCCAGTGTTCTATTTTTAACTGGTGTGAACTGGAGGAGAAACACAAGCATTAAAAATCAAAGCGCCAGTCAAGAGCTGAGAATACAGGGCACACCACAGCACACCAGTGACGTGTGGCCTTCTTTTAAGTCTCCCAATTCCTTTCCCTTCCACTCACTTCATGCAATCTTTCCTTTCCCTCATCAAAAGTCCCAGGATCCTTCAATTCTGCTTTCCAGGCAGGAGCTGATATCAGTCATTTACACCAGTGCTTTTTACTCTTTAATGTACATACGAATCAAATGGGGATCTTGCTAAAAATGCGGATTCTGACTCAGTAATTTCTGGGGTAGGGCCTGAGAGTCTGCATTGCTAACTTATTCCCACCTTATGCCAATAGTGCTTGTCTACAGACTGCACTCTGAGTAGCAAGGGTTTATATGTTTGTATAGTTTAAGTTGCCTTCATCTTCCCAAGAAAAGCATTTGCTTTTTCATTCTTGTGTGCCTGGAATGAAGACCTTTGTTTCCAGTTTAAAGATGTTCAACTAGGCAAAAGCGGATGAGCAAGCTTCTTTTGGTATCTGCTCCTTCATTCACTTTGGTAGCCAGCATCCTTTCCTGGCCAAAAGACCTGACTCTGAGTTTGAGCAAAACCCCAAAAGCACGGAGGAGGATACCCGATATCCTGTTGGGGTACTCTGGGTCTTTCTCCAACAAGACCTGCCCAAGGTTTTGGCAGCCCTTTGCAGCCTCTTCTCTGGCCAGACCCTGAGCTGTGCATGAGTTTGGGGACCAAGGTGGCGCTTGCTAACTGGGTTTCTGACCTTCAGGAGCACACCCCCAGCTCCTGGGGTAAAGCCATCCAGATGGGTGGGGACTATACCAGAAAGGTACCCTGTCCCGGGAGCCCCATTCCTGGTCACCTGAATGTGCAGCTGTGGTGCCCCATGCAGACTGCCAGGACTCTCCTCCTCCAGCGGCACCCAGTCCTGCAAGATGAGAAGCTGCTGTCGCTCCCCTGCTGCGCTGGCCCAGCTGTCAGAAGAGGGCAGGGAATCAAGCCTTACCACTGGCATGTGGCTTATTGTCCCCTTGGGCTGGCGGAGCAGGGGAGGAACAAACCCACAGCTCATCCAGGGAGCACCCCCACCCCGAGGACAGGGGAGGGGATGTTGGCTGTCACTTTGACTTCCCCTGCCCCCCTACCCTTCACCGTCTGCCCCTCCCTAACTCCCTATTTGGCCATTCTCCGGGCTGCCCCCTCCCCTTCCTTACATGGTCTGGGGACCCCGGCTGATCGTCTCCCCTGCCCTTGGCTCCTTGAATGGCTTCGGCGCTCCTCGACGGCGCGAAGGCGACCAAATAAGGCAAGGTGGCCGGCCAGGCCCCCCACCCCTGCCCCGGCTGTTCCAACTGACCCCGTCCATCAGAGCGCTATAAAGCGGCGCCCGCCGCGGCCCGCACCCAGCGCCTGCCGCCGCCCGAGCCGAGCCGAGCCGAGCCCGACCCGCCGACGCGGTGAGTCAGCTCCGCCCCTGCGCGCTCCCTGCGCTCCTCGGCCGCCCGCGCCCGGCCCCTCTCTCGGGGTGCTAAGGGCACCCGCTCCTGCCGCTGTGTCACTTTTATCTCTCTCTTTTTCTTTTTTTTGTTAAGCGCAAACTTTCCAGTTTGGTTGTAACTTCTTGTGTCCTGGGTCCCCGTCCTAGCAGGAAAGGGCGCGCGGAAGGGGGTCTGCGCGCCTCCCGCCGAGCGTTCCGTGCGCCCTGCGTTCCGCGCGCTCTTCCCTCCAGCTTGCGCGCGGGCGTGGGTGGGTGGGGGTGATGGGGGATCCCAGTGTGTGAAACGACGAAAGGTTAAAGGGATGGGGAGGACCTGCTAAGGAGATGGGTCTCCTGCGTCTCTAGGACGGTCCCTCCTCGCATCTGGGGCCAAGGGTGAGACTCCTGCTTGGAGAGCCTGGGCCTGCGCCTCTCCCCTTCCCTACACTACCTCCCCTCCCGCGTTGCTCCCCTCTGAGGCGTCTCCCCACCCTACTTTTTCTGCCCCGAGGGGAAGGAAGATGGGAGGGGGTTTCTCAGGAATCCTCCTCTCTGCCTCCTCCTCCGGGCCTTGGACACGAGCTCCCCAGGCGCTGAGCGCGGGCCGCCTGCTCTCCTCAAATTGCAGACCTCGCTGAAGCCGTGCCGAGATGTGCGACGACGAGGAGACCACCGCCCTGGTGTGCGACAACGGCTCCGGGCTGGTGAAGGCCGGCTTCGCCGGGGATGACGCGCCCCGCGCTGTCTTTCCCTCCATCGTGGGTCGCCCGCGCCACCAGGTAAACTTGTCGCCTCGTCTGGCCCGGAGCAGCCCCCAGCCCTACTCCCTCCACCTACCCTCCATTTCCTCTGCCCAGCGGCTAGGAAATGTCTCCCCTTACTCTCCTTTTCCATGAACTATTTAGGTCAGATAAGGAAAAGTTGGATTAGCTCCAAAAATCCGATCCAAGAGAAGCAAAATCCACACCAACTCCCAACATTCCAAGACATGTACACTTTCTCCCAGATCACTTCAATCGCACGCCTCTCAAAGCCCACCGGCCTCTCTCTCCTCCAATCCCAACTTTCTGGATTTTTAGACCTCAGTGTCTTCTCTACTTTTTGCAAGCTTCACTTTCTTCCTTGTCCTCTCCTTTCACTCTCCTTCAAAAGTTCTGATAATGTAACTGCTCTCAACCAACCCTCTTGGTTTCCTCCCTCTTGGTCACAGTCAACTTACGGGGCTCCCTAAAGATGTAATCTGTCTCCTTCCTGGCTGTTGCGTTTTTAGAATGTCCAAGCGTGACAGAGACAGTAAGTGCCATGGTGATAGTGACATAGCACCTTGTTTATTAAAAGAAGGGCCATGCTCTCTGGGTTTGCAACATGCCTGGCCAGACTGGCTGCTAGGGCAGGGGCGCTGCATTCCTCAGGGTTCAAGATGGATGGGTGCTCCAGGTCAGCGCTGGGCAGGCTGAATTTCACCATCAAGGGCAATGACAAACCGGTCTATCTTTTTATGTACACTTAATGAACGTCAAAATCTATTCTTAAGAGAAATACAATGTGTCGCTAATTCAGTCATTCCAAAACGTAGTCATCTATATACTCAGGTTGACATGGGTGAAGTGCTTACTAATTTAAAAAACATCAGGGTATTTTAAGATGAGATGAGGCTCTGCTTCTTCGGTGAAACAGCTTCATTTCCTCCCCTCCCCCAGTTATAGTCTAAGCAATAGAATTCTCCCTCTTCTGGAGGACAAGGTCGGGGTGGGCTGACAGAATGTATAAAATGGATTTTAAATGATTTTTCTAAAGTGGGACAAAATCCTACAGTTGTTTATTATCATCACTGGTACTTCGAAGTTGTTCTTTGACTTGGGAAGTTGGAAATAAGTTGATAATGCGTTGATTATATTCCTGATTTAGAGGAAGCTTGATTTTCCCAATCCTTTTCTTCGTATAGGGTGTCATGGTGGGTATGGGTCAGAAGGATTCCTACGTAGGTGATGAGGCCCAGAGCAAACGAGGCATCCTGACTCTCAAATACCCCATTGAGCACGGCATCATCACCAACTGGGATGACATGGAGAAGATCTGGCACCACACCTTCTACAACGAGCTCCGCGTGGCCCCCGAGGAGCACCCCACCCTGCTCACTGAGGCCCCTCTGAACCCCAAGGCTAATCGTGAGAAGATGACCCAAATCATGTTTGAAACCTTCAATGTCCCTGCCATGTATGTGGCCATCCAGGCCGTGCTGTCCCTGTATGCTTCTGGCCGTACCACAGGTAAGCTTGGGCAGTGGGGACAGTCACTGAGCAAGCACATTCCCAAGATCGTGAACCTTGCTGTCAGTTTCCCCACCTGAAAAAGGAATGACCCGTTCCCTCACATACCCTGGCAGCACTTTTATCCGTGCTGAGAGAGAGAGAGGTTAACAGTAGTACCCCAGATTAGTTTCAGCGCACCCTCACATCTAAGAGTGGAAAGCACACTGTGGAGTATTGGGGTAAATTCTTTCCTTATCTAAAAGATATGATGTCATGTAGAGGCTCTGCACAGTGTAGCAGCCTGGATTGCAGGGGTCAGTGGGATGTGCTTATCCCACTGCATCCCCTACAGGGTCTGAGTCAAAAAAGAGAGTAACACGTATAGGTTAGATTGGAGGTAAAATGCATGCATGCGCGCGCACCCACACCCACTTACTTGGATGTTTACATAATATGTTAATGGCGATAGGAGGGACGGTCATTTGAAAGTACCCATTTTTCTACTACAGTATTTAAAAGGATGAGCTGCTATGGACTTCAGATTTAGTATCCATTGAATAAATAATAAGAATTTATTTTTTATGGAATCTAATCTTAACTGGATCAATGCCCAGTGCTAGTGTCTCCTAGCCAAGATTGGAAGCAGGCTTTGCCATGACTAAAGCAGCGGTGTTGTTCTCTGGGATTTACCTTACTCTTGCCTGTTTCCTCTGACAGGCATTGTTCTGGACTCTGGGGATGGCGTCACTCACAACGTGCCCATCTACGAGGGCTACGCCTTGCCACATGCCATCATGCGCCTGGATTTAGCTGGGCGGGACCTCACTGACTACCTCATGAAGATCCTCACCGAGCGTGGCTATTCTTTCGTCACCACTGGTGAGCGAGTCTTACTGCCTTCTGGGTATGATCTGTCACATATGTGTCTGCTTGCTTTCTCCCCTAGCAAATCCACCTACTTCCCCATAACTGACTTTGTTCTTCAGAGCTTAACTGTGACACCCCTTATTTCTGCAGCTGAACGTGAAATTGTCCGTGACATTAAAGAGAAGCTGTGCTACGTCGCCCTGGATTTTGAGAATGAGATGGCCACAGCTGCCTCTTCCTCCTCTCTGGAGAAGAGTTATGAACTGCCCGATGGCCAAGTCATCACCATTGGCAATGAGCGCTTCCGCTGCCCTGAGACACTCTTTCAGCCCTCCTTCATTGGTGAGTTTAGGGTCTGGTGTGAAAGCACAGCTTTTCCCTGGGATCTCTCAGAGTAAATATCTCCTTGAGTTAGGAGAAGTCTCAGCTCGGTTTGAAATCCGGATATCTCATTGCAAGGAAAGTCTGTGTTTTGCTCCAGTGATATGATAAAGGATGAAATGCTGTCTTCTTCTCAAAATAAAAGATGAGACAGAATAATAGCTGAATACCACATAGCCCCAGGAGAGGGATGGTTAGTTAAGGGAGCTGACGTCTTCCAGTAAGTTCCCACTATCAAGTATCCCCACGCTCCTTTTAAATTACTCATCATTAAATACTACTCAAATAATCGGGTGTGGGACTGTCACCAACATCTTTTCATAAGGAATGATTTTCTAGAAAAAGCGTCTCAGGATTAAGATTTCATTGATTTGACTTACATGTGCGTCCTGTCCTTTTTTAAACATCTCCTGTACATCTGATAGTTATAGAAACTGTTCTTGGCAAACAGGGTGCTAAACTCAGTTGTTCATTTCTTGGCAGTCTGTTGTGGATTAACTGTCAGCACTTAAAAAAAAGAAGCCACCTGTGCCACAGATGTCCTGGTGTGTATCTTCTAGGGGAACATGTGTTTCAGAAGCAAATGGTGATAGCTCACGACACAGAGGTGTCCTGTTCTCTTCCCTCCACCCCGGCCTGAGTACACTGTGGATTGTTTTTACTTGTTCTTAGGTATGGAATCTGCTGGCATCCATGAAACTACTTACAATAGCATCATGAAGTGTGACATTGATATCCGCAAGGACCTGTACGCCAACAATGTCTTATCTGGAGGCACCACCATGTACCCTGGTATTGCTGATCGCATGCAAAAGGAGATCACTGCCCTGGCTCCTAGCACCATGAAGATTAAGGTAAAGAGCTACTAAAGGTGGGAGAGCCACGGCAGGTCTTGCTGTTCCAAACAGAACTAGATTCCTAACTCCTTTCCCCCCACACTTTGCATCCTGTCTCCTATACACTTTTACCTTTTAGTTTTCTAGCATCTGATTTTTCTAGTGCCTTTCTCAAGATAGGAAACTTAAAAAATAGTGTAGAAAAATAAATCTTTGAAGAAAGAAAAAATTCCAAATCTTTGGACACAGTTTGGAAGTTCCAGCTATTGGACCAGCCTACACCGTACATGTAGCTTATTGCTACCTTTTACTTTAGTTCAGAGAAGTGGGGAAATTCTGTTTCATAATGACTCTGATAGTGGAAATGGTGCAAAAGAGAAAAGTCCAAACTTGATTTGGCTGTATTATTTTATAGTATGAAAAATTCCCATGACACCAAATTAATACATAGTCATTTTCTGGGACTGTCCCCAGCATGCTTTTTGTTCAGTTACTTGGGGCCACAAAGGTCATTAAAAGTTTTGTTTTTCTTTTTTTTTTTCCTGCAGATTATTGCTCCTCCTGAGCGTAAATACTCCGTCTGGATTGGGGGCTCCATTCTGGCTTCCCTGTCCACCTTCCAGCAGATGTGGATTAGCAAGCAAGAGTATGATGAAGCAGGCCCATCCATCGTCCACCGCAAATGCTTCTAAGGAGCCTTCCCTCTTGTCTACCTTACCTCCAGGATACAGTATTATGCTTTATGGGGTCTTCTGAACCACCCTCCTTCATCTCTTATCCATCATTGTACAGTTTGTTTACACACATGCAGTTTATTTGTGCTTCTAATATTTATTGCTTTATAAATAAATCAGGCCAGGACTTGCAACCTACAAAAGCCTCTCATTTATTTTTGGGGTATGCATAGTGTGGGGCAGATGTTTGTTTACTCAGTCTGTCAGTTTGTATCTTGACAACATTGACTGCATTAGCACTGTAATATTACAGTACCATAAAGTTCTTCATATTGTGATTTTATACTTTGATAATATTTCATATCTGAAAAAGTAGATTACGTTTAGGTCCATATAAGCAAGAAATGAAATTGGATAGAACAATTCTGTAGGATTAGTTGCTTATGGATGATTCTGAAATTGTTGTATCAGCATATTTTATAACTTTGTAGAAAAAACATGTTTTGGTAACAAGAACATCAAAAGATTATTTTAAATGAATTAGCTTCAATTCTCAATTCTTTGGACTCCTCAGCTGTTTTCCTGAGGGTTATGTATGTTAATGGTGAAACACAGATGCCGGCTGACAGAAAGCCCAACCACTTCCCATTCCAAATGTCCCCTAAACAAATCAAGACCATGTGCATGTTCAGAGTAAGGGTGAGAGGACTACAAGCCAGATGCTTTTGTCTAATTGGTCACCACTTGTGGGATAGAGGTCTTCAGCCTCTTCATTTCTTTGAAATCTTCAGATTGTGAAATCTTGGGATCATGGGTTGGGTGAAATGAAGGCTTTGCAGTTCTAAGAGAGCAAGGGGATGGGAAAGCCACAGTGCTCGCTTTACTCCCTTCTGGGGCTCTCTGCAAAATATGGTGGGGGAAGTGCTGGATCAGCACCAAGAAGAATCAGACATACTTTGTCATTGAGGGGTTCCTGTATGCAAAACCTAAACCATCAATGTGTTAACACTGCCCCAACTTGGGAGCTAGGGGTGGTCTGGAAGGCTTTAAGGAGATAGCCATGGTCCTGGATCTTAAAGAATGGTTAACACTTACAGAAGTGGGAAGAGCTGGGAGGAAATCTTTGCAGGAGGAGATGGAGCTGAGATCAGGATACAAAGCACAGGGCAGGCTCATGAAAACAGGGATGTTTTCTGCTGATGAATTTTAAGAAACCAGTTCAGAAAGGTAGACTTTGACCCAATTGCAGAATTCTTTAAAATTTTCATTCCAAATTAATTGTTCATGAACTGTTAGAGCTCACAAGGGCATTTCACAGGACCCCATTCAACTACTAATGAAGGAATTGAATCAAGACACAGATTAGACAACTCACAATGTTGTACAGTTTGTGGACTAGCCAGGACAGGAACCCAGATATTCTGACAGTGGTCTGATAGTGCTTCCAAACCCATCTTTTCTAGCATTAATCATAGTCTATCAAGAGTAACTTCATTTTTGTGAGGGATATGGTATGTATGAGTTTTTTCCTTTTTATTTCTTTTTCTGGAGTGATGCGAATGTTCAAAGCATGATCATGGTGATGAATATACCACTATGTGATGATATTGTGAGCCACTGATTGTACACCATGCATGAAATGTTTGTATATTAAGAATGTCTGTTTATATGTAGTTTTATCAATAAAAATATTTTTAAAATAATAGGAGGGACAAAGGTTAAAATTAATTGAGTAGATGGAAAAAAAAAAAAGAGTAACCCAATTTTATAACACACCAAATTTGGGGAGGTTGGATTCAAAATTTGGAGTATTTGGGGATTTTCAAACATTTTTAATAAGTTGCCACTGTCATTATAGTTCAAGGTTGTGATTGTGTCTTTATGTTCATTCATTCAAAAAGCATTGCTGGGCCAGACACAGTAGTAGATGCAGAGGACAAAGAGATGAATGAGAATACATTTTCTGTGCTTTAGAGTTCCATTTTTATCAGAGCTGAATGGAAGCCCTTTGCA
The DNA here is from genome assembly GCA_004026745.1 of Myrmecophaga tridactyla. NCBI lineage: Eukaryota > Metazoa > Chordata > Mammalia > Pilosa > Myrmecophagidae > Myrmecophaga > Myrmecophaga tridactyla. The sequence continues at coordinate 24,816 of PVIY010025838.1, read as the reverse complement.
ATAAGGGTTAAATAATAAATGATATATTGGGAAACATCTTAATTACAGAAGTATAAACATTATTGAAGGTTTTCCTTTTTTCACTAGTATACTGCAGCACAGATGGATTGGTTTAAAAGCTAGTATCAGCTAAGGAGATGGATTTGGGGTATACATGGAGAGGTATGATGCAACCAATTTCTACTATTTTCTTCTCCTTTTTCAAACTGAATACATAGTTATTATGAAGTTTATCATCTAAGGTATTAATGCTTTAAGTGTAGACAACTGGCTGGAGTATCATTTGTGGTTCTTCCCATTTATGAATAGAAATAGAATGGATATTATTTCCACTGAAAAGGAGAAGCTTTCAGAATCAGCTGATTCAAGAAGCTGATTCTGAAAGATGATTCTACATCAAGCAATGCAAGTACATAAGTTCTTGCCAAATTCTGAAGTTTTATCATATATCTCTTTCTGATGTTTTGATGTGTATTAGTCAGGGTTCCCTAGAGAAACAGAACCAACAGGAGATATCTGTAAATAGAATTATAAAAGTGTCTCACAACTGTGGGAATGCAAGAGTCCAAAATCCACACGGCAGGCTGCAAGGCTGGCAACTCTGAGGAAGGGTCTCAATGAACTCCCCAGGAGAGGCTCTCTGGCTGCAGAAGCAGCAAAAATTCTCTCTTCTCCTTTAAAAGTCTTCAATGGCTTGGTTCAAACTCAATTGATTGGATTATACTGTTTGTGGGAAATGTGCCCTTACTTGATTGTAGATATAATCAGCCACAGAGGCAATCAACTGACTGATGATTTAATAAACCAGATTTTAGTTTACCAACCAGCCACAAAATATCCTTGCAGTAACAGGTCAGTGCTTGCCTGACCAGACAACGGGGCACCATAACTTGGCCGAGTTGACACCAGAACCTAACCATCGCATGGTGCAAGGTAACAGAACAACTGAATTGTCTATGAATTGTGCTTAAGGAGGGCATTAAATAGTGTTTTTTTCTTAAGGCCATCTTCACATGTATAAAGTAATTGAACTGTCTGCATTGAATATGTCTTTGGTTGAAATGCAATGTACAATAACCAATGTAGTTCATGATATTACTTCTCCATTTAAATCAAAAGGGTGTTTTCAGTGATTCCTAATTCCCCAAAACACTATTTCTACATTTTTTTCTAAACAAGCAATGTTCATTATGTAGATATGTTTAGAGAGTCAAGAGTGTAGAGTGAGAGACAAAAGGAAAATACTGAAGAAAATGGACTATTTGGAGTAATAGGTCTGGTTTACTGGATCCAGGGCCTCAGAAAATGTCACTGGGGCTCCACGTTTCTCTCCATTTCTCGGATGGGATCTTTCCACATGTCAGACATGATGGCCTAAGTTGGTCTACCAGTTTAACAACCTCAAGGGCAAAAGAGAGTTTTCCCATATAGTTCTGGCAAACATCCAGAGACTTTGGCCAGGCTTGGGTACTGAGTCATACCATCCCCACTACAGGGACTGTTCGGTATCATTGAGTTGGGGAGGAGTGATTCCCCCAAAGGAAGTGAATAAAATGGTGCAAACATACCATACTCAATGGACTAGAGCAAGAAAAAATTATGGTAGTTTACAGGAAGGATCCAATTGTTGGAGGCCTCCAATATCCATGTTCAGGAATTTATTTGATTTGACAGACCCTGAGAAGGGCTTGAAACGGGTAGTGATGCAGTCTAACAAAACTGAGAGGCAAAACTGACAATCTTTAGATGGTGATATGTGTGACTGAGCAGAAGTTTTAACAGACCTCAGTGGGACCCAGTCACCTAGGGTCCCAAAGAACTCTATGAAACCAGATTAGCCAGCTTTTTTGATAGTAATATATATATATATTTGCCATTGTAACCATCTCTAAGTGTACAAGTCAGTGGCATTAATTACGTTTATAATGTTGTGCTAACATCACCATTTTCCATTACCAAAACTTTTCATAACCCAAACCAGAAGCTCTTTACCCATTAAGTAATAGCTCTCCATATCCCCTCCCTCCACTCTCTGGCAATGTCTAATCTACTTTATTTAAGAATTCACTTATTCTAGATATTTCACATACATGGAATCATACAATATTTTTCTTTTGTGTCTAGCTTATTTCACTTAGCATAATGTTTTCAAGGTTTATCCATGTTGTAGCATGTATCAGAATCATTCCATTTTATGGCTGAATAATATTCCATTGTATGGATATACCATATTTTGTTTATCCATTTATCTGTTGATGGACATTTGTGTTGTTTCCACCCTTTACTATTGTAAATAATGCTGCTATGAACATTGGTGTACAAGAATCTGAGTTCCTCAGATTAGCCAACTTTTTAAAAGGAAATAATAATGTCACATTCACTTCACAGTTGACATGACATAAATGGCATAAATGTTTCCTACTAGATGATAGAGAGGAACAAAATGTTGAGTCCTTTAAGCCTAAAACACCAAAGTTGTCTACATTAATCTTTTTTTATAAACTTTTTTATTAATTAAAAAACTTAACAAAAGAACATTAAAATATTCCATTCTACATATACAATCAGTAATTCTTAGTATTATCACATAGTTGCATATTCATCATTTCTTAGAACATTTGCATCGATTTAGAAAAAGAAATAAAAAGACTTTTTTTTTTTCTACATTAATCTTAAGGTCTTCTAAACACATTATACAAGGACTCTCTCCCTCAAACAAAGCTTGACTGTTGCTATGGCAACCAATCTCAACTGGGAAGATGCTCACTGAAGAAAGTTCTGGGGAGGCCACAGAAGTATGCCTCTGTCACAGGTGAGCCTGACGCTGGAAGATGCTCCTTGCAGTTCACTCATTAGCCCTGAGCATAATAGATGCAAGTAAGGTTGTTTAAAAGGACAAAGAGCTTCAGTTCAACCTATAAACTGTCTTAAGTCTTTGTGGTCCTAGGGCTTCTCCCCTCCCTAATGGAAGCCAGAGGGGAAACAGCTAAGTCAGGTGAGAGTTAAGTAGAGATGGCTTCCCTGTCCCTCAGCGTCATTGTTTCTTTTTCTGCATTGATTTGCTACATCTTCTAGGGAAATTAGGCTTGGGAGGGAAGACATAAAAAAAACAGATCCTAGGGAAGGTTGAAGTAAAGGTGAATTAAAATGTGACACTAACAGGAGAGGAGAAGTGGACCTGCATCAAATGTAAGGGGAACTTGAGAAACTTATCAAATACTACTGGATAGTGACAGGGTAGGGATCATAAAGAGTAAGATAGTGATAGAACAGACATTACGCATAAAATATAAAAGTAAACCTGCCTTAGGCAAAATAATGAAATGTGGTCAAGTATTTTGAACTTAAGAGCCTACATATTAAGCTTTTTTTTTTCCACTGTCTTCACCTAATGCTGGTTACATGGGCGGTCTTTCTACCACGTCCACCAAATTAATACTTACCTGTCTTCTATTTACTTTCTTTGGAGAACAGACTATGCTAATTAAGGTATCAGTTACCTAATCTACATTCTTGTGTCAAAAGATAAATCAGAGTTAAATTTGCAGATTACAGCATTTTATTCAGGACAGCAAAAATTTTGCTAGGAAGTTTAGCAAAGAAGCTGGATGACTTGCAAAGCTGGAAGTGGCTTTGAGTTTCTAGAGATGACAAGCAGTTTTCATAGGTAGAAAAAGGAAGTTAGCTTGACTCCTATTGATTGTACAGAGGTTTAGGGCAGGTGGAGTACAGAAATCAGGTTGATTGGGACTGGGTAGGATGAGAACAAGAGCAAAGGTTTTGGAGACAAAGGTGAACTGTGTTCTTGCCTATAAAACATGAATGATGACAGTACCTGCCCTTCAAGGTTGTAGTGAGGATTGCATGGGAAAAAGCTGACACTGTGCTCAGGGCTTGGCACACAGTACAATCCTAATTAATGCTCTGTAATCATCCTTATTTTGGGCCAACTGGGGCAGATTGTGGGAGAATTTGAAAGACAGGCCTGGGAATTTTGATTTGATATGAGAGAATATATATTTTTGCTAATGTTCTGAGAAGAGGAATGGACAATTGAAATGATATTTAGGGAAGATGAATTCTAGGCAACTCTGTCCAGAATGTTTGCTAAACAAACATTACTAAACCATGTAATAATCTAAGAAGAATAAGAGAATTTAGGGAGTATCTACTCCAAAGGCCAAGAAAGTAGAGCTAGTTTGTTCTATCAAAGACAGACTGACCTAAATAGCTTCACGAAGTAAGAAAAAGTATGACTTTGTGATACAGGGTTTAAAGAGTTTGACTCATAATTACCACAGCCTTACATTACAGGGCGTTTTTATCTAAATTGAATTTCTGAATTTGAGCCTCCTTTCAAGTTGAAGGAACTTATTTTAAAACTGTTTAAATCTTACAGTAAGGGGAAGCCATGTTCCCTTTTATATCCATGACCATGAAGTGTCAATTCCATTGTGTTATAATAACTGGTTTGATTTTAACACATAAAAGGGAGTTTCTGTCACTGAAATATAGTATAAGGATTCCAGTTTTTAAAAAGAAAACCGTAGGTTGGTAAGGATGAGGGATTCAGCAGAAAGAACTTGATGAATGTTTACTCCAAATATAAATCTTAATAGGGAGGACATAAAAGATAAAATATGTATCCCAACTCTAAGAGAAAGAAGCATGGTACAAGGCAACAAAAATCTACTGCAATACTCACAGGTTGAGTTGGAGCTTCCATCAGCCTAGGTTCCCACACGACCAGAATGGCTAGAGGTCCCTGCAGACATGTAGCATGGATGATAAATAAACTGCTGTGTTAACCACTACACAAGCCAGCCTATTCTGACTGTCGTTGTCAGCTTTGAGCATTCACTTCTCCAGGATTTCACATTGTTTGGGGGCTTTATGGCGATTTCATTCCAGCTAAATAAATATACTTAAAATAATAAATGTTATCCAGAATTTTTGTTATTTCAGTTGGGAGAGTTGTTCAGCGCATACAAAGTCCCATGCTGTCAGAAATGGAAACCTGTTATTGGTTAATTTTATTCATTTGATGGAGGGGCTGTTTTCTTGTGACATATGAATACAACAGAAAATTTATCTCAAGTTACTCCAGAAACTTTGTGCATTTGGTTGACTCAACACGTGTCCATGATGTTAAGAAATTAAAAACGAAGGGTTTCATCCAGTTTAGCTTGCTTTATTACATAGCCAAAGTTTGCATCCTAACCTGGCTCATTTTGGAACTTTATTAACTTTTTATTAAGCAGCTCTGCTGACACATAATTCACTTGCTATATAATTCACCCATTTAGGGTGTACAATCTAGTGGTTTTTAGTACATTCACAGCTACATGCAACCATCCCACAATTTTAAAATATTTTCTTCTCAAAAAGAAATTCCCATATACTTTAGCTATTACCCCTTAACCCACTATCACCCCTCTGGGCTTAAGCAACCACTAATTATTTCTCTATAGATTTACCTATTCTGGACATTTCATATAAATGGAATAAAAAAATATGTAGTCTTTTGTGACTGGCTACTTTCACTCAGCATAGTACTTTTAAGGTTCATCCACATTGTAGAATGTATCACTGCTGCATTCTTTTTTATGACCAAATAATGTTCCATTGTATGATATATCACACTTTATCTTCCATTAGTTGAAGGACATTTAGATTGTTTTCATCTTTTGGCTATTACAAATAATAATGTTGTAAACACTCATGTACAAGTTTTAGTATAAACATATGCTTTTATTTCCCTTGGGCATATGCCTAAGGGTGGAATTGTTGCGTCATATGGTAACTCTACTTTTAATCTATTGAGGTACTGCCAGAGTGATTTCCAATGTATCTACACCATTTTATATTCCTACCAGCTGTGTTTGAGTGTTCCAATTTCTCCTCATCCTTGTCAACACTTGCTATTTTCTGATTTTTTTTTGCCAGAGCCATCTTAATGGGTGTGAAGTGATAGCTCATTGTGGTTTTGATTTGCATTTCCCAAAACATTAATGATGTTGAGTACCATTGCACATGCATATTAGCCATATGTCATCTGGAGAAATATCTACTCAAGTCCTTTGCCCACTTTTTAATTGGTTTGTGTGTGTGTGTGTGTGTGTGTGTGTGTTTTGTCTTTTTGTGGTTGAATTTAAAAGTTCTTTCTATATTCTAGATAAAACCTCATGCAGATACATGATTTGCACTTTGACTAAGTATCCCACTGCCTTCTGGCTTCCCCTGTATGATAGACAGCTGTTAATCTTATAGGCGTTCCCTTGTAAGTGATGAATTGTTTTCTCTTGCTGCTTATAAGATGCTCTCCTTGTCTTTGGCTTTCACCATTTTTATTATGATGTGTCTGTCAGTAGATCTCTTTGTTGTGAGTCTACACAAAGTTCGTTGAATTTCCTGGATGTGTAGATTATTGTTTCTCAATAAATTTGGGAAGTTTTCTGCAATTATTTCTTCAAAATCATTTTCCAATCTGTTCTCTCCTTCTTCTCCTCTGGTACTCCCATTATGCATATGTTGGCACACTTTATGGTGTCCCATATTTCTCTGAAACTCTATTCATTTTTCTTCATCCTTTTTTCTCTCTGTTCTTTAGATTGCATAACCACTAGAGAATTATCTTCAAGTTCACTAGTTCTTCCTTCTGCCAGTTCAAATCTACTGCTGTGTCCCTTGTAAGGAATTTTTCATTTCAGTTGATGTAATTTTCAACTCCAGAATTTCCGTTGATTCTTTAAAATTCCTATCTCTTTACTGACATGACATCGTCTTTATGTCTCTTTATTTGACATGACATTACCAGCATACCTTCCTTTACTTCTTTAATCATGGTTTTCTTTAATTCCACCAGCTGTGTCTGAGTGAAACTGACTGATGGCTACTTTGAAGTCTTTTTCTGTTGAATTCAACACCTGGTCACTCTCATGGGCAGTTTCTGTTGCTTGCTTACTTGCCAGTGTATGTATCATATTTTCTTGTTTCTTTGCATATCTCACCATTTTTTTGTGTGGGAAAATGAACATTTTAGGTAATATTTATAGCAACTCTGGGTATGACCCTTCCTTCCAGGGTTTATTGTTGCTAGTTTCTTGTTTAACTGTTTAGTGACTGGTTGGATTATTTAATGAAGTCTATGCCCACCCGCCCCACCTCGAGTGTGAAGCCTGTGATGTTGCTTCTCAGAGGACCTGGCCCTGGGTATATCTACTTTCACCCTGGATGACAGTGGTTTTGGCAAGGCTTTCTTTGTCTGTCTCTTTTCCTGAGCATCCCCAGCTCAAATTCTACTAACTACCGGCTGATTGCTCTATCATTTTCAACAATGCCCTGGGCATAAATTGCTCCACAGATGGATTCAATAAAATTCAGGCTCCTTTGAAAGGATAGTTTCTGAGGTCAGTATTTGGAATTTGTTCGGACTCCAGGAGGGCTAGTCTCAGCAAAGTGGCTGGTTTATAACTCAGCTTATTATCTCTAGTGAATCTACCAATTTCTTCCCAATTGCCTTTCACTGTACTCTCTACTGTTTTTGAAAGTGCCCAAAGGTTTAAACTTCTCTCCATCTGTTGCAAATAAATTAATTCCTTTGGAAGAGATGGAGGGCTCTCTGTTTAAAGGCCTGTTTCTTCCCCAACTCCTTCCTTCCTCAGGTGAAATCGCTGAGCCATAATGTGATATGGAATCTGATTCCATTTTTTTTTTTTTTTTGCTGACAGCTTTTAAGCCTCACTCTTTTTTTTTTCCTCATGTGCCCCACATCTGGACAAGTTAATAAGACTTTGGTGCTCCCTCCTTTGGCACCAGCAGGAAATTCAAACCATGCCAGCACTTGCTCACATGTGAACACTCCCATCCCACCCACTAACCACAATAAAAATGAAGCTAGTCTTCTTTCCTTGCTCTTTCGAGCCATTTCAGACCTGGATAATGGTACCATTCTTTCTGAGTGATACCCCTTCTTTAGGAGCTGAGCACTTGGTGGAGGAGGCAAAAGTAGCCTCAGGCCTTCTTGGCTTGCCTTTCTCACTGTGTGACCTTTGCCCTATGAGCTGAAGCAAGGGTGATTATAGCCTAGTATTCCCAGCTGTGCCACTTCACAGGTGAGACTCCATCCCACACGTGGAGGCTGAGAAAAAGGGAGCTCCCATCGCTCAGCCACAGTCACCCAGAACTCTACCTCAGCAACAGGTAGCTGGGGACAGAATGAGAAATGCTGACATCCTGCCCCTCCTGGGAAGATAGAACTCTGACTGGGAGCTGGGGGAAGAGGAGCCCCGGGTTGTAGGTTGCATCAGTCTTGAGTGGAGTTTCTGTCTCATTGAGCTGAGAGGTAGGAGGAAGGGCTTGGGTCTTGGTTCAAATACATCAGTCCTTTGCTGTTCTTACCAAATTTTAGTAGATTTTCTTAAATCAATGTTTCCACATTTGCTGCATGCCCTTAGCACTATTCCAGAGACTTTAAATGTTTTTCTTTTATTTTTTATTTAATAATTTTCCGTAGTTTTGCTGGGTCCACAGAGCATCTCACATTGTCATGTTTGGAGTGGAACTTGTAATTATACTCCTTTAAAGCAATAAGGAATCGTAACCACAAATTTGAGCCTCATTTAACTAAAGAGAAGAAAAGAGGTTTTTATAACAAGGACATTTGTGTGGTATGATTTGTGGGGTTCTGCACTCTCAAACAGTTCTGTAGACATTTGAGTATTTGAAATTCCGCTTGAGGAGGTTCATTCTTTGGGTGTAAACACTGGACCTTCTTTTTTTCAATGGTTCTCTAGGGAGGGGAGTATAAATACACTACAACATAGTATTGAGCATACTAAAGGACAATATAACTTTGACATAATTTGACCTATTCAGAGTTAACTCAGGTTTAATAAAATTATTATTATTATTTTTATTATTATGCTACTTTAGAATCTAGGAAGACTTTGGTGGGATGATCTGACTGTATATATCTACTTTCCAGGGAAAAGTAAAATCATGACTTACATCTTCATCAAGTTCTTTGCTGCAGGGAAAAATATGGAAAACAATAAGTGCCTTTGTTTCCATTATTCCTTCTGTATGGGCCTCTTTCCTTCTTATAGCAGAAAATGCCGTTTGTGGAGAGAGGCTTCCTCAAGCCACCTCATGTAAGTGGGATCCCACCTCTCCTTCACTCTCAGTTATTTGGTTTGTGATAACATGCATCATGTTATTTTTTGTTTTAAATTAACTTTATTGAAGTGTAATTTATATACAATAAAATGTACCCATTTTAAGTACATACTTCATTGAGTTTTGACAAATGCAAACAAATATTGGATTATATTTATACAACCCCAATCAAATATAGCACTTTCCATCAACTCTCAATTCACTTGTGCTCCTCCAAATTCAATCCTTTCCACCTGGAGCCCAAGCAGCCATTGAAATGCTTTCTGTCATTATAGATTAGTTTTGTCTGCTCTGGAATTTCATACTAACCAGAATTTATTTCCTTTTTGTCTCTACTACTAGACTTTTAAAAAATCATGGTTCCCCCAGTACCAGAATGGATGAATCCCACATCATTCTATTTATCAGCTTTGATTTTAAAAATTGATGCATTTAAATATTGGAAATAACAGTGAAGACTTTATTGTGATGGTCAAAAAACAGGAGTCTCTTTTTCATCTATTTTGCTCTTCTCACCTTTCTTGGCTCTACCTTTTGCATCACAGCAGTGTCAAAGGTGGCCTTGAATGGAGGAGAAAGCATGATAGGGGTCACATCCCCTTGCATTTGGGCAAAATGTGTCATCATTAAAATGTTAAACAGGTAGAAATCATTCTACTGTAATGTTTTGAAACTTTCGATTTCGTTGCATTTGGGAAATTAATGCATGAGAATGATATGTACATAGAAAATTGTTTTGTAGCTGAAGACATTTCTTATGACATCTTACAAGATCATGCCCTTGATAAAGGACATGAGAGCAGCACAAATCATATTCCCACTTCTGAAAATACACTCAAGATACATGTTCTCACAACATTAGAGCCGCTCTGTTGAGTTTTGACAAATATGTAACTTAATACAATATAATCAAACCTTAAATCACATAATTGCTCTTCTCCAAAAGTAATTAAAGCCCATGAATGGTAACTCTCATTCATGCAAAGAGAAGGAAAGGGTCATGTTCAGGAGCTCTGCTTTGCAGGTGGAGAAACTGGGGTACAGAGACCTTTCCTAGTTCCCCTTGCATGCAGTCGTTCCCAGTGCACCCCTTTCAGCTAAAGTTCTAAATCTCTTTCTCTCTCAAATATCTAGGACACATGAGAATTAACCTACTCATGTAGATTACAGGGCCACAGCCCTCATTAACCTTAATTTTGAAAGAAATTCAGCTTTTGTGGCAGGAGAAGTAGAAGTGTCCTTCCATTCAGCACAAATAGCAATATATTCAAGAGCTGAAGAAATGGGCTCTTTAGGGGGTTGTTCTTCCAATGCAAACATTTATTTCCACTTACTGAAAAATTTCACATCCTCTGAATTTGTGAACCCCTTTATAAAGCATTTCAAAATTTCATTTTGAAATTTTCAAATTACATTTGGGGTTATTTCATGATAGACCAAGGTTCGGTCCCATCTGTATTTTCATGAGGTCCTTTGACCTGGTCCTGAAAAATTTCACCTTCCTCCCTTGCAGGTACTCAACTGCTATGTTTGAAGGACTGAACGGCAGACATTTCATTCTTAAGTTCTTAAGTAAAGCATACCCTTCACCTCCTCTTTTCTAGACGTCAGTCTCTCTGTACCCTGCTCGCCTGGTCTGATCTTTAATGGGACTTAAGTGCTGAGCAACTCTCTACCATGCCCTTAACCCTCCTCCTTGGTTAGTGTTGCTTTTGTTGATGACACTGAATTGGGAAGACAGTCACCATTTAGAGGGATGGTGAAGGGTAGCGGTAGGACAGGATATAAATTCATAACTAGGGCAAGTTGGAGAAGTTCCTGAGGGCAAGCAAAATGAATTCAGAGGGGCCAAAACAGGAGAAGTAGGTAGGGAATAAAAATTGCTCAGAAGCAGGTCAGGCCATGACCTCTGCTTGGTAGTATAGTTTCTAGAAAGCAAATAAACCTGTGTTTAAAAAAAAATTGGGCAAATGGACCATGTACACAGAGTGGTAGTTTGTAAAGATTTATTTTAGAATCAAAACAATATTTTATCATTTCTTTTCTCATTCCACTCTGGGTTTAATTTCTTTCCCAAGTTAGTTCTTTTTAAGACTTTCAGTGAGGATCTATGAGAAGGAAACTCTTTCACCCTTTGTTTCAATCTTTATTTTGCCCTCCCTCTTGAATATAGTTGGGTATATAGGCATAGGAAAATAACTGCAAGGCAGTGTTTGTATCTAAGTGGAGCAATAACTGGTAGATTTCTTTATTCACTTGCAGAATCTAATTTTTCTATTGTAGATATTATTCATGCAATTTCTTTACATGTCAAGAAATGAAATATTTTGATCCGAGGCTCTTCAAATCAATGCCAAGTCCTCAAGTATTCCAGTCATGTTTCTGTGAGATTTCCTTGAAGAGAATTATTGAAGGTGATACTGTTGCCATGGCACCATATAAGTCATCCCCTTAGATTAAAATGGAGTAGTCACATCCTTCTAGGCTCAGGTTTCAGCTGCTCTGGGCTGCATTTATTTGCGCAACTTCAATGCAATGTGCCTTTAATCCTGATGTCTACTTGACATTGGACATTCTCCTTCACAGTGATGGAATGTAAGGTCTGCCTTCATGTAAGACTTGAAGCTGGAGTATGAATGGATCATAGCCAGGCTCACTGTACCTGAGAGGTGTTGCTACAGCCCTTCTCAGCTTTCCAAGGAGATTGTTCAACGTGAGTGATGCTCTAAGTCGATGCTGGGAGCATCATGGTGTTACTCTCTGTGCATGGAATGGAAATCTAGGGCACAATCCAGGTCTCCACCAGAGGTGGGTGTGGTTTTCAAAGGACAATAGTGGAAACCGGATTTCTAGAGAGACCTCACAGCCAGTGACCTTGATCTAAAGTCATTTTCCAGTTGGTGAGGTTGCTGATCAGTTGAAGACATCTGAATTCTGTTCAAACAGAACTTCAGTTAGTCAATTAGTCCACACTGCTACTTTATTTTTAGTAGATTGTGTCTGTTTCTTGTTTTGTCTTAGGTTAAGGTTAAAAATTTTTTTCCCTGCTCCTATCACACCAAATCTTGCTGATTACATGGACAATGAATTAGCAGTCAGCTGTAGAAACAGCTGAGAAACAATCTGTTATATACAGCAAAATCCCCCAAAGACTCCAGAACTGGCTTTGAAGATGGGGTAAGGTTTTAGCTAAGGATTGCTTGGAAGTCTGCTAAAGAAGAAATTAAAGTTTTCTATCCCCCTTCCCACCACAAACAGCCAAGTAACTGCCCTTCCCCTACCCCTAGAAAACAAGACGTTTAGTCTCTGAGGAGTGCCTCTGGGGAACTGGGAAAATATCAGGCACCACTGAGGGTGGAAAGAAATATTGTCAACAGAGTGATTAAGTGACATTTACATACTGACTGTTGAGACCGTAAGACTTCTTCTCACCCACTCGCTCCAAGAACATTGGCAGCCACACTGTACCCTCCAAGCAGGAGACTGGTGGATTACTGCCTGCAGAATCTGATCAGCCAAGCAGAAAGATAAAACATACTAACATCAGGGATTCCTTAACTAAGTGGCCCAGTGAGATACTCTACACAAGGGTCTTAACCTCAACACTACTGACAATTTGGACCAGATAATTCTTTATGGTGGGGGGTTTTCCTGTACATGGTAGACTGTGTAGCAGCATCCTGGCCTCTAAGTCAGCACTCCCCACGGTGGTGACAATCAGCAAGGTCTCACCCTTATTGAGAATCACTGCTGTACTGAAGCAGCCCACAGTCAACAAGTCCTATTCATGCATTCAGAGTTTCTAATCAGTTCCTTAATGCTTCTCTCTTAAACATGAGCTGACGACCAGTGATCAGCAGACACCTGAGGGAAGCCTCTAGTGTGAAATACCGAGATCAGAATAAACTTCAAGCAAAAAAAAAAACTTCAGACGAAATGCAAGACAGACTATGCAGGGAGAAGGTTACCTCAAAAATTATAATTATTATCCTGAGATAGAGAGAAAAAACATAAAAGAACTCTTGAAAATCAGTAAATCTCTAGAAGTATATATATAAAAAAAAAAGCAATGAAAGGAATGCAAGATAAAGTTGAAGACATCTCCCACAAGGCAGAGCAAAGAGATAGAAAATTGGGGAGAACAGATAAAAATTAGAAGTTGAGTCCAGGAAGCCCAAGATCCAAGTGATAAATTCCAACAAGAGCAAATGGGAGTGAGGCCAGAAGGAAATCATCAATAAATTATTCAGTAAATTTTTCCAGAACTAAGGGACATGAATTTGTAGAATGAAAGGGCCCCTCTGAGTATTTAGCACAGAAGAAACTAGATCCTCACCAAGGCACGCCATTGTGAATGTTTAGAATACGAGGGTCAAAGGGAAGATCTGAAATGCCTCTAAGGAAAGAAGTTGCATATAATATATCATGAATCAGAATGGTTTTGTACTTCTCAGATGTAACACTGAAAGCAGAAAACAATTAAAGAATGCCTTCAAAATTTGTAAGGAGATGATTATGCAATGGTAGATTGAAGTCAATTTCAGATGTGAGAGGTCTTTAAAATGTTTCTCTCAGAAACTATTTCTCAGAGTATTACTAGAAGCACTTTTCCACAACAAGGGAGAATACCCAAAAGAAGAAGATGAGACAAATGATTCCACATAAGAGAAAGGAAGAAGGAATTCCTAGTATGATGGTAAAGGTACATCCCAGGATATCTATTGTTCACCAGGCTGAGAAAGCACCCAATCCAAAATGGAGAAATCAGAATGTTGTAGAAAATATTTCTCCAAGAAAATGTAATTGGTGGAATATGATATATTCAAATATCTTGAGAGGTGACTGAGACAATTGGGTAATCTGGTATTGTGGTAGTGATAATCAATGGAAAGCCAAGCAAAGAAACAAACAAAAAATCTTTCATACCAGAAGAAGTTAGATTGTGCCTAATACATGTTCACTCCTTGTGGGACCATGCCTGTGTAGATGTGCACCGATCCTATTTCATAGGTATATATATGTGTTTGTGTGTATATATTGAGTTGATGGTCTTATGCAGTTGACCAAACAAGTGTTGGTTTAAGCATTAAATTTGTGTTGTGGTTTATGCCCCCTCCAGAGACATATTCTTAATTTGTGTTCCTGTGCATATGATTTTACATATAAATAGGACCTTTCAAAGATGTTATTTTTACTTAAGGAGTGGCCAACCGATTTAGGGTGGGTTTTAATCCGTATTACCAGAGGCCTTAAAAAGAGAAGAAATGGGAAACCAGAAGTCTGAGAATGTCTCAGGAAGAAGGTGGAAGAGCAGACCCAGAAAGGGAGAGTTTTATGTGAGGGAAGCCAAGGAATTCCAAGGATTGTGACAAGCCAGCATCAGAAAGCCAGACTCCCAGGACAAAGCACAGCCTTGCCGTCATCTTAATTTTGGACTTCTAGGCTCTGAAACATGAGACAGTACATCGCTGTTGTTAAGCCAACCCATTGCATGGTGTCTATCATCACAGCCTGGCAAACTAAGACACAGTTCTTGTCTCAGCCACTTCCTAGCTGTATAATTTGAGCAAGTCACTTAATCTCTCAAAGCCTCAGCTTGATAATCATCAAAAGGGAGAATTTTATTCCGTCAACAAGCAATTATTGAGCACTTACCATGGCTTCTGTATACATGGAGATGAAAGATGCAACTCTTAACTTCAAGTCCAGGGAGGCAGACAAGGACACTGGTGTGGCATGTACAGGGTGTTGAGGAAGCCCAAGGAGAAAGGGAGACTGTCATGTATTTAGTACTTACTGTGTGCCGGGTGATATCTAATGTAATCTTCCCAGTGATCCATTGATACTGTCAGCATTTTACAGTGGAGGAAACCAGTGCTCAGAAAGATTAAGTAACGAACCTGAGCTGTACAGCTAGAAATTGCCTATAGAGTAAGATTTAGTCCCAAGTTGTTCATGCTGCCATATTGTTCTCTCTTCCAAAATACAAATCCCTTAAGACATGCCTAGACAAGATTAGGAAGAAGTTAAGGTCAGAAAGGATCCCTGGAAAAGGTGGTACAGACAGGAGGGTTGATGAATGGATTCTGCTGACACAGAAAAAGCCTGGATACTGGATCTCTCACTTTTGGCCCAGGAACCTGTGGCTGTACTGCTTATGAGGCTTCGCTTACCAAAGATTTGTGTGCCGATTACATGTCAGGGACCAGGTGAGGGACTGAAAAGTATAAAGAGAAAAAACGAAACAAAACAAATCAATTCCTGTTCTGAATAAGCTTATAGTCCGTTGGTGAGGATGGATAAATAAACACAGCCTGGAAAATTACATGCAAGGAGGAGCACCTAACACAAATGTACAGGGGGTGAAGTAGGGTGAGGACCAGGGATATTTTCTTAGAGGCACAGTTGGCTGAGTCTGGAGGAACAAGTAGGAGGCAGAAGAAGGCTATAGAAAGAGATTTCCAGGAAGAGAGCACCTTATAAGAGAAGGGTCCTGTGCATAGAACACTTCCCTGCATGAGCCAGAGATTGAGACCCACTGGGTTTTGGGGAACCAATGCCCACTAGTGAAGCTGAACTTGATCTGTCTTTTCTCTGTCTGAGTAAAACATCTTTACACCAGAGCCTGTGTGAGTCATGCTTATGCTGGCCACCCCAACACTGGTATCTCCTTCAGACCAGCAGCTTGATGTTCTTTGCAGGATCACCAAGGAAGCACCCCATGGCATGGTGGAGGAATAAGGGATAGTCAGTTCAGTTACCCAAGGTGGCGTCAGCTCCCCAGGGGCTGATGGGCTGACTGAGATTCTGGCCTCCCTCTGGCCATTTGGGGACAAGTGGGATGTAAGCTGTCTCCCTGTTAACAGGGATGAATTGATGCGGTGGATAAGGGCAGAGATGAAGGAGGTGGGTTCCAGGAAGATAGGGAAACTATACCCAGCTCCTGGGTGTGCTCGTCTGTCACTCACTGACCCCCATAGAGTCTCAAGGGTCACAAATGATTCTAAAGGAGAAAGTCTGAGGCCCTGGTGCAGGGAGCTCTGCCTAGGTGGGGCTGTTTACAGGTCCCAGGTTAGACCTATTTTCATTCAATGCAGAACTACCAATGGCATTGTTAAAAATCAAACTGTTCAAATGAGGTCTTTTTCTGCATGTGAAATTTGGAAGTTAAAAGATAAATATGGGCAGAAGCCAGGGGATGGTCATGAGGCTTGGCTGGTGCATATGTTTGATGAGGGGCATTGCAGACTCAGATGTCAAGAGCTGTGTGGTGCCGTCTGGGAAACTTAATTACTGACCCTCTGCTACAACGCATTTTTGCTCACATGAAACCTGACAACCAAGAGGATGTATAGACAAACCCATGCTGCTTTTAGTGTGGAGTGCTAGGAGCCTAAGAGTGGTGTTCCCAATTGTGGAAGACTTCCCTCAAAACTAAAACCCCAAGGAAAACTGTTCATGAGCCTATAACCACCCTGAGAGTGAAGGTGATAGACACTTGGCTGTGATGCTGCTCCAGGGCAGGATGTAGAGGAGAAGGTCCTGTCTCAGATGGCATTGGGCATTTTCATGAAACGGGCCTTCCCCGTGGAAGACACCCCTTCCCTCAGACCTTTCTGCTGCCCTCCGGGATGGTGATGGGGGAGACAGTGAAGATGACCCACTGTGCAGTGCCATCCCACTCTGAGGTGGAAATAGGAAAGTGTCAGCCCTCTTCACTGGGGCAGGCCTGGAGCGACAGGAGCAAAAGCCACCCCACTGAAGAGCCATAAGAACACAAAGAGCAGCCAGGGAAAAACAAAAGGGGTCAGGGCCCACCCACCAGGCGATGTAACTTTGGCTACTAAAGCAAGGAGCAGATAGAGCAGAAATTGATGAGATTCCTTACAGAAAAACTCCACCAATGCTGTCTGGTGGAAGGGGGACCCTCTAAGTTAGGGGTTAATGCCCTGGTACAAGCCATAGAGGAACAGAAGGAAGCAACAGTTGATAAGGCTTCTTTGTGCCCCAAACAAGACAGTGAGGAAGAGAATTCAGATTATGAGCCCAATGCATCAGATAGGGAGAATAATACCCCTTGCCAGTGCCCCGATCTTATTCCCTTTAAGAAGAGTGATTAGACATGAAGCCAAGTTCTCCAGGTCCCTGCCAGGGATTAGTGATCTTGTGCTTTCTGTTTGGTGGAAAGGGAAAGGAGGGCGATCCAGACCTTAAGGAGGTTCTTAGATGCAGGTGCCAAAGTGAGAGTAATCCTGGGCCCGCACAGGAGCAAGGAGAAATTGGAAGTATTGGGAGGCTTTGGGGCAGACACATGACCCACACAGGTGAATGTGCAGGTGCTTGTGGTTGGGGTCCTTTGGACCAGTTCAGGCATTAATGATAACGGTTTCTGCTGCTGAGTGCATAACAGGTGCTAGCATTTGGCTGCCTGTGGCATGGAACATCAGGCGGAGGGGGTATGCCCCCTTAACAGACAAGAAATCAGAGCCATCACCTGTGGTGGGAGCCCTTCAGGATTGTTTAATAAAAGCTGAACTGCCTCCCAAGCAAGGAAAAATGATTTACTTAGTTGGTTCAGGACTAGCTATAGGCAGGAGTGTTAAAAAGCACAGTCACAGTTTAATAACCCAGTCTAGCCAGTGGAAAAGGCCTCAGGAGCCTGAAAGCTGACAATAGATTACTGAAGATTAAATGCTGAGGTGCCGCCCTTGGCCCCTGCAGTCAGTGATAGCCCACACAGGGACTGGTATGCTATTCCACTGTTATGCTCCATGTGATTCTAAGACCAGAACCACCCATCCTCACGTGGGTACTCACTAATCCTTCTAATAAAGTAGGAAAGGTTCAGCAAAGCTCCATCATTAAATGCAAATGTTATATCCAAGCCCAAGCCCTCCTGTGGCCTCAAAGAATCAACTGACGCCATGAACAACCCACACGGTCTGCTCCTGCACCTCCCTTGGCTAACTGGGGCCTCTGGTTCAAAAATGTCCCAGCTGATGGTATGGCTTGGATCACAGATGGCTTTGCAAAAGTCAAGGCTTATGAAGCCAATCGGCTGCCACAGCCAATTACTCACTAAAACTGGGGACATTCTGACCAATGGGCTGAACTCTGTGCAGTGGTGATGGCTGCGCAGGCCACTCTAATCACAACTTCCTGCTACATATTTATGGACTTATGGACCATTGCAAATGAGCTAGCCATATGGTTCAGTGACTGGCAAATCAATACTTGGATTTTAGTGGCTCCCCCATAAAGGGATAGGTGCTGTGGAAACAGCTTGTAAGCTGAGAAGGAGAACTATTCCCCACCCCTGTGGACATCCATGGAAAAGGGCCTCTGAAACAGAACAAGAATGGAATTCCCATGCTGACCAAGCATGCACTTAACAGGCTGCCACGATTACCCACTGGATCCAAAACTGAACAGGACACAGAAGCTAATATCAGATACAAGAGTGGGTCAAATCCCACTCACCCTAGAGGAAGAGGAAGCCAAAGACATGCACAGTCACGTGACTCCTGCAATGAGCCTACACCATATAACATGGTGAAGTGGGTCACATCAGCTAGGGCTTAGGTCTCACAGAGGTGTGGCAGCTCAACCACATAGGACCACTGCTTCCTAGGGTCCTGATGGTGTCTTACTGACATGGACACATACTCTGGATATGGGACAGCAGTTCTTGTGCATTGTGTAGATACCAGGACCATCATGACCTTGGAGAGATGGTCTCTGTGCCATGAGTTCAGATACCCAACTGGACTCCAATCAGATCAAAGTACCTCATTTACAGTGTAAAGAACCCAGCAATGGGTACAACCCCATGGTATAAGATGGACCTTTTATGCTTCTTATCTATCCTCATGCAAATGGAAAAATGAAGTTGGAATGGAAGACAAACAACAACTATACAAAGGCCATCAGGAAAGACAACTTACCAGTGGTACTCTCATGTAACTAAAGCTATTTGGACATTAAACATTGAACTCCAGCAGAAGGAAAACATAGCACTGCAGCATACGTTGGGTAATTCTGAGTTTGGAGGGTTGGAGGACCAGAAACAGTTGCCTGATTAGGCCATGCCTCAGTAATCCCAATCTCAGTATAACAAAAAGAAGAGTATGCTTTTCTTTTCACCCCCTGGAGAGCACTCCCTGGGGGTGGTTTGCACTCTGCACTGTAATAGTATTACTTCAAGGACCCCCAGTTCCAATCTAGAGGTGATGCTACCCTCAGGTGCCTCCCTCTTGTGGGACTCTTCAGGAATGGGGAGTAGGGTTACTCTGGTTATACTTGGGACCCCCAATCCTTCAGTACAGGTGGGTGACATTATAGGCCATGTCAAATTTGTTCAGAATATGACTTTCCTCCCTGTACTGAATGATCAGGGCCAAAAAGTCTGGGTTAAATGACAGGCAACAGGTTCCTGTAGAAGTTGTGGCCTCAGGGCTTGGAGACAGCTTGGGTGGTCATATCTGGGCAATCCTTACCTCAAGTTGTTAGGCAAGAGCATCTTCACCTTAGGAGGTGAAAGGTTGTACTGAACTAATGTTGTTTCTCTCTCTCCTCCAGACTATATCACAGTGATGGACAACCCCATCAATCACCCACGGGCCCCGAGGACAAAGGCTTTTGCTGGTTCTGTCAACATTTGAATTAGATAATAGGCCAGTTCTCCACATCATTCCAGCCAACCTGTCAACATAGTGGGCCACACCAGTCTATCAGATGTATAATCCAATGTCACATGGAAACCACTCTATAGACAATTATGATCAACTCTACTGGACATGAGAGACATTTTTCAAAGCCCAGGGGCTCCCTGTAGGGACTGCCGCAACCTTTGAGGAGAACATCTCTCCCTGCATTGCAAACATGAACAGTACCAGGCTCTACCTGGGAGAGATTCCTAACAACTACTGTAACCAAACAGTGTGTTTGATTCATTTGGACTACCCCAAGGTGAGGTAGACAATGTGGCAGTCATTGTCTTTCAAAATGACAAGTGCTGAACATTCTGATACAGCAGTGTATATGCACTATGCTAGGAGAGAAATGTTGAGTTTTATAAAAATGATTCTGGATATGTTGTGAGTTATAGAGGACATAACAAATGCAGTCAGTACAAGTCCTCCAGAAGATTGGAGAAATGCAGCCCCACAGCTATTCATCTGGTTTGGGTGAGGCAATAGGTGGGGTAGTTGATTGCAATTCCTCATCCAGATAGGCCTGTGTCATGGTCAGATTCATGTGTCAACTTGGCCAAGTGGTGGTACCTGTTTGTCTGGTTGGGCAAGTACTGGCCTGTCTGTTGCAATGGGGACATTTCATAGAATTAAATCATGTTCACATCAGCTGCATCCACAGCTGATTCCATTTGTAATCAGCCAAGGGGAGTGTCTTCTGCAATGAGTGGTGCTTAATCTAATCACTGGAAGCCTTTTAAGGAGGATTCTCTTAATCCTCCTTAAGAGACAGGCTCTCTTCCTGTTTCAGCAGGCAAGCCTCTCCTGTGGAGTTCATCCAGACCCTCCATCGGAATCATTGGTTTCACAGCCTGCCCTGCAAATTTTGTATTCTGCATTCCCATGGTTATGTGAGACACTTTTTTAAAAAAAATTTTTATTAATTAAAAAAATTACAAGAAACAGAATCATTCCCAACACATACGTGAGACACTTTTATAAAGTTTATATTTGCAAATGTTTCCTGTTGATTTTGTTTTTCTAGAGAGCCCTAACTAATACAGCCTGATAACTCTGCTGGAGGTTATCCTATTAGTTGCCTTCCTCAAGTGTTGCCTCAAGATTTTAGAAAAATGGTGCACATAAATGACAGATATCTGAGCTGTGTACCATGCCTAGGACATGCAGCTCACTGTGTGAAAAGGGTGATGGGCTTAGCAAGATATTTAGTTTGTCTATTAGGGTCCCAGGAAAAGTAGAGGGGTGAACTGTGGTAAGGGACAATCCTAGCACAGCCAAACTGCCTTTCCCTGGGGTCCAAACTACACCCCATGTCAGCGTGAAGGAGCAAAACACAGTCCCCTAGTAGATAAAAGGACTGTCAGTGCATTCCTTTCCTTATTGTAGTCACTAAAGACAGTCTGACTCTGGTGGGCATGTTTTATGACATCCAACTCACATCCTGGTGGTATAACTGTCCCTGATAGGTAGAGAATGGGCTTCTTCCTCTGAAGCAGCACATGTACATAAGAGAGGGGTATTGTGAGTAGAACGCCTCCCTATATCAGCCAAGATTGAAACCTGCTGGATATGGGGAACTGATGCCCACGGGGGAAGTTGACCTTGCTCTGTTTCTTTTCTATGTGAGTAAAACGTCTTTCCACCAGAGCGTACGTGAGTCATGCTTTGCTGGTGACTCTGACATCTGTATTGGAGTGGGTTGACATCTCTTCAGGTGTCTCTCCTTCGGACTGATACTATTGAAGTTAAGTTGGTATCAGGATAAACAAATTTAACCACCATGGTAACTACAAAGAAAATATCAGAGAACACGCAAGCTCCTGAAGGCAGAAATTAGGGTATGGGATGCCAGGGGAGAGGGGCAGAGATAACTGGGAGATAATGCATAATGGGTATAAGGTTTCTCTTTGGGGAGACAGGAAGGTTTTAGTAATGGAAGATGACAGGGTATTGTAATATTGTGAATGAGATTAACCACATTGAATGGTATGGTTAGGAGTAAATGAGATGGAAAAGTTTATATTGTATATATGTTCTCAGAGTTGAAAAAAGAAAAAGAAAGAGCAATAGAAAGACAATGACCATTAAATATAATAAATGGTGCTGGGTGGTATCTAATAAGGGGGGAGAAAAGGCTCATAGGGTCACTATTGGGACATATGAAAAATTGGAATATAGACTGCAACTTTCTATCAATGTTAGGTTTCTTGATAAATACCCTTAAAGTGGTTACACAAGTAAATCACTGTTCTTAGGAAATGTACATGGCAATATTAAGCATTTAAGGAGCATAATATATATAACCTACCCCAAGTATTCAGAAAATTAATAGGTAAATAGATAAATAGAGATAGATAGAATGAGATGAAAAATATAGCAAAGTGTTAAAAATTGTGAATCTGGGTATCTGAGGGAAGGTTGCAGCATGTTGGAGCTTTCTGTTTGGGGGTTGCATTATTTTGTAACTGTCCTTTAAGTTTGAAAGTATTTCAAAATAAAAAGTTTAAAAAAATGGAAAACTATGAGTAATGACCTATTTATTCATCAAAAAAGGTATGTGGGACATCAAAAAGACAAACAACCCAATTAAAAATTGAAAAGGAATTGAGTAGATATTTCTCAAAAAAAGAAAAGATATATAAATGGTCAATAGGCATGTGAAAAAATGCTCACTATCATTAGTCATTAGGGAAATATAAATCAAAACCACAATGAAATAACAATTCAAACCAAACAGATGGTGAGAATAAAAAAAAGTCAGATAATGACAAGTGTTGGCAAAGATATTGAGAAATTAGAACACATCCGTTATTGGTGAGAATTGAAAAGGTTGAGGTCACTGTGGCAAACCATAGCCTGTTCTTCAGAGAGTTAAACATAGAATTACCTTATGATCTGACTATTCCACTCCTAGATATATACCCAAAAGTATTGAATGGACCCAAACACAAACTTGCACACCAATGTTCATAGGAGTATTATTCACAATAGCCAAAAGGTGGAAACAACCCAAGTGTCTATCAACAGACAAATGGATAAACAAACGGTGGTATATCCACTCACAATGGAATATTAGTCATGAAAAGGACAGCAGTGTTGAAACATTTTACAACAAGAGTAACCCTTGAAAATATTATGCTAAGTAAAATAACCCAGACACAAAAGGACAAATAGTTTATGATTTCACTTATATGAAATAACTAAAACAGGTAAATTCAGAGAGATAGAAAACATATTTGCATTTACCAGAAACTGTAGATGGGGTAGGGGGAATGAAGAATTATTTCTTAATGGGTACAATGCTTCCTTCACGAGTGATGAAAAAATTTTATTAATGGATGGTGTTAATGATAGCACAACATTGTAAGTGTAATTAATGCAATGAATGTACACCTAAAAATGGTTAAAATGGCAAATTTTGTAATATATGTTGCCAATAAAAAAAAGAAAAAAGATATGGGTCTATCACCTATATCCTATCAACACACATACTTGATAGTGTGATTAACAACATTTTTTTTTTTTGATTTGCATATGGGCAGGAGGCACCAGGGATCGAACTCCAGACCTCCAGCACGGCAGGTCAGAGCTCTGCCTGCTGAGCCACGGCAGCCTCCCAACAACATATTTTAAAGTGGCTTACTTGAAAGATCACACATATACACATGATGTGCTGCCACTGAATAGAGCATTTTGGGAACTCACTCATGACTTGTGATTTGCTCTGAAATTGGTAGACATGCTTATGAATAGCTTTGGTGATGGAAAAATCATTCTTTGAGGGGGGATGTGATTTTGTAAATAACCAAAAGTCATTCAGAATCCACTAACAAGAATAAATTGGGTAATCAGGCTGGCTCATACAACTTGTAGTAAAAAATAAGGAGTGATTTCCAAGTAATGAGGATTTTCTTACATGGCTAATTTGAAACCAAAGGAAGATCTAATGCTGATTGAATCGTGTACTCTATAAAGTCATGTTCAAGCCTCAATCTGCATGTCGGTGGGTGAAGACCCATGTGCTGGTTTGAAAGGAAGTGTGCCCCCTAGAAAAGCAATGTTTTAATCAAAATCCCATTTCATGAAAGTAGAACAATCCCTATTCAATACTGTATGTTTGAAACTGTAATCAGATCATCTCCCTGGATGATGTGACTTAGTCAAGAGTGGTTGTTAAACTGGATTGGGTGACGATGTCTCCACCCACTTGGGTGGGTCTTGATTGGTTTACTGGAGTCCTGTAAGAGAGGAAACATTTTGGAGAATGGGAGATTCAGAGAGAGCAGAGCAGAATGACATAGCCACGAGAAGCAGAGTCCATCAGCTAGCGACCTTTGGAGATGAAGAAGGAAAATGCCTCCCGGGGAGCTTCATGAAACAGGAAGACAGGAGAAGAAGCTAGCAGATGACATTGTGCTCGCCATGTGCTCTCAGCTGAGAGAAGAACCCTGACCGTGTTCACCATGTGCCTTTCCAGATGAGAGAGAAACTCGGACTGTGTTTACCATGTGCCTCTCACTAGAGAGAGACCCTGAACTTCATCGGCCTTCTTGAAGCAAACCAAGGTATCGTTCCCTGGATGCCTTTGAAGGGACATTTCTATAGACTTGCTTTAACTGGGACATTTTTTCGGCCTTAGAACTGTAAACTAGCAACTTAATAAATTCCCCCTTTTAAAAGCCATTCCGTTTCTGGTATATTGCATTCCAGCAGCTAGCAAACTAGAACAGCCCAGTTATAAACAGGGCCTTTGAAGATGTTGTTGTAAGTTTAGGTGTGGGCTCATTTGTGACTCATGAATAAGTCTTCAAAGACCCTATTCACATGAGGCCAAGCTGAATCACGGTGGGCTGCAATCCATATGACTAGGGTTCTTATAAGGCAGAGGAAATTCAGGTACTGTCAGTCATAGAAAACCACAAGAAGA
>PVIY010025837.1:0-36165 GCA_004026745.1 Myrmecophaga tridactyla | reverse complement strand
TCCATATGCAAAAGAATGAAAGAGGACCCATATCTCACACCCTATACAAAAGTTAACTCAAAATGGATCAAAGACCTAAACATTAGGTCTAAGACCATAAAACAGTTAGAAGAAAATGTAGGGAAATATCTTATAAATCTTATACTTGGAGGTGGTTTTATAGACCTTACACCCAAAGCAAGAGCACTGAAGAAAGAAATGGGAACTCCTCAAAATTAAACACTTTTGTGCATCAAAGAACTTCATCAAGAAAGTAAAAAGACAGTCTGGGAGACAATATTTGGAAACGACATATCAGATAAATATCTAGTATCCAGAATTTATAAAGAGAATTTCAACTCAACAACAAAAAGACAGCCAATCCAATTACAAAATGGGAAAAAGACTTGAACAGACACTTCTCAGAAGAGGAAATACAAAAGGCCAAAAGGCACATGAAGAGATGCTCAACTTCCCTGGCCATTAGAGAAATGCAAATCAAAACCACAATGAGATACCATCTCACACCCACCAGAATGGCCATTATCAACAAAACAGAAAATGACAAGTGCTGGAGAGGATGTGGAGAAAGAGGCACACTTATTCACTGTTGGTGGGAATGTCAAATGGTGCAACCACTGTGGAAGGCAGTTTGGCGGTTCCTCAAAAAGCTGAATACAGAATTGCCATATGACCCGGCAATACCATAGCTAGGTATCTACTCAAAGGATATAAGGGCAAAGACACAAACGGACATTTGCACACCAATGTTTATAGCAGCATTACTGACAACTGCAAAGAGATGGAAACAGCCAAAATGTCCATCAACAGACGAGTGGCTAAACAAGCTGTGGTACATACATAAGATGGAATATTATGCAGCTGTAAGACAGAATAAAGTTATGAAGTATGTAACAACCTGGATGGACCTTGAAGACATTATGCTGAGTGAGACTAGCCAAAAACAAAAGGACAAATACTGTATAGTCTCCCTGATATGAACTGACATTAGTGAATAAACTTGGAATATTTTGTTGGTAACAGAGACCACCAAGAGATGGAACTAGGGTAAGAAATTGGGTAATCAGAGCTGAAGGGATACAGATTGTACAACTGAACTGAATATAAAAACTCAGAAATGGACAGCACAATACTACATAACTGTAATACAATTATGTTAAAACACTGAATGAAGCTGCATATGAGAATGATAGAGGGAGGAGGGCTGGGGGCATAAATGAAATCACAAAGAAAGATAGACAATAAAGATTGAGATGGTATAATCTAGGAATGCCTAGAGTGTATAATAATAGTGACTAAATGTATAAATTTTAAAAATATTTGTGCATGAGGAAGAACAAAGGAATGTCATTACTGCAGGATGCTGAAAATAGATGGTAATTAATATTTTAAAATTTCAACTTATGTGTGAGACTAAAGCAAAAAATGTTTATTTGGTACAAAATTTATATTTTGACTAGTGCATTTCCCTATATAACTTATGTAGATAACTTGATTGAACATGATAAGTACTTGGAATCTCAGGTAGGACATGAGATTTTGTTAGTCTGTCCAGAGTGATGCCCCAATGAATCCCAGAGTGATTCGATCAGTGAGTGGAAAAGTATTTGCAAAGTCCCCTTCGGGGAATGGTGAAAACAGGGAGAAATTCAACTTCCCCAAGTTGAATTCTTGATATTCTCACAAGCAGTATGGACAACCAAAGTTATATTCTGAGCCCCCAGTCTTGGTGTTTGTTCATATGAAACTTAACCCCACAAAGGATAGGTCAAGTCTACTTAAAATTTAGGCCTAAGAGTCACCCCCAAGAGAGCCTCTTCTGTTGCTCAGATGTGGCCTCTCTCTCCAGCCAACACAACAAGCAAACTCACCACCCTCCCCCTGTCTACGTGGGACATGACTCCCAGGGTTGTGGACCTTCCTGGCAATGTGGGACAGAAATCCTAGAATGAGCTGAGACTCAGCATCAAGGGATTGAGAAAACCTTCTTGATCAAAAGGGGTAAGAGTAAAATGAGACAAAGTGTCAATGGCTGAGAGATTCTAAACAGAGTTGAGAGGTTATCCTGGAGATTGTTCTTACGCATTAAGTAGATATCACCTTGTTATTCAAGATGTAATGGAGAGGCTGGAGGGAACTGCCTGAAAATGTAGAGCTGTGTTCCAGTAGCCATGTTTCTTGAGGATGATTGAATAATGATATAGCTTTCACAATGTGACTGTGTGATTGTGGAAACCTTGTATCTGATGCTCCTCTTATCTACCTTGTCAACAGATGAATAGAACATATGGAATAAAAATAAATAATAGGGGGAATAAATGTTAAAATAAATTTAGTTTGAAATGCTAGTGATCAATGAAAGTGAGGGGTAAGGGGTATGGTATGTATAATTTTTTTTCTCCGTTTTCATTTTATTTCTTTTTCTGTTGTCTTTTTATTTCTTTTTCTTAATTGATGCAAATGTTCTAAGAAATGATGAATATGCAACTAAGTGATGATATTGTGAGTCACTGATCATATATGTAGAATGATCACATGTTAATGTTTTAGATTGTTAATTTTTTAATTAATAAATAAATTTTTTTTAAATGAAAAAAAAAAACAAGAAGCAGAAAAAATCAAAGACTTAACTGCTCACCTGGAGGAACTTGAGAAAGAACAGCAGACTAACCCCAAAGCAAATAGAAGAAGAGAAATGACAAAGACTAAAACAGTTAAATGAATGGGAAAACAAAAGAACAATAGAAAGAATCAATAAAACCAAAAGTTGGTTCTTTGAGAAAATCAATAAAATTGATGGGCCACTAGCAAGACTGACAATGAAAAAAAGAAAGAGGATGCAAAAAACAAAATCAGAAATGAGAAGGGGTTTATTACCTCAGACCCTGAAGAAATCATAAGAGGATACTATGAATAACTATATGTCAACAAACTAGACAACTTAGATGAAATGGACAAATTCCTGGAAACACACAAACAAACTACACTGACTCAGGAAGAAATAGAAGATCTCAACAAACCAATCACAAGTAAAGAGATTCAATCAATCATCAAAAATCTTCCTACAAAGAAAAACCCAGGACCAGATGGCTTCATAGGCAAATTTCATCAAACATTCCAAAAAGAACTAACACCGATCCTGCTCAAACTCTTCAAAAAAATTGAGGAAAAAAGAACTCTACCTAACTCATTTTATGAAACCAATACCATTTTAATGCCAAAACTGGGTAAAGATGCTACAAGAAAGGAAAACTACAGGCCAATCTCCCGAATGAACATAGATTCCAAAATTCTCAACAAAATATTAGCAAATTGAATCCAACAACACATTAAAAGAATTATACACCACAACCAAGTGAGGTTTATACCAGGAATGCAAGGATGGTTCAAAACAAGAAAATTAATTAATGTAATACAGCACATTAGCAAATCAAAAGGAAAAAATCACATGTTCATCTCGATTGATGCTGAAAAAGCATTTGAAAAAATTCAACATCCTTTTCTGATAAAAACACTCCAAAACATAGGAATCAAGGGTAACTACCTCAATCTGATAAAGGGAATTTATGAAAAACCAATAGCCAGCATTGTACTCAATGGAGAGAGACTGAAAGCTTTCCCCCTAAGATCAGGAACAAGACAAGGATGCCCACTGTCATCACTTTTATTCAACATTGTGCTAGAAGTTCTAGCTAGAGCAATCAGGCAGCACAAAGAAATAAAAGGAATCCAAATTGGAAAGGAAGAAGTAAAACTTTCATTATTTGCACCTGACATGATACTATACTTGGAAGATCCTGAGAAATCTACAGCAAAGTTACTTGAGCTAATAAACAAATTCAGCAAGGTGGTGGGATATAAAATTAATGTGCAAAAATCAGTAGCATTTCTATACACAAGCAATGACCTAACTGAGGAGTCAGTTAAGGAAAAAATTCCATTCAAAATAGCAACTAAAAGAATCAAGTACTTAGGAATGAACTTAACTAGGGATGTAAAAGACTTGTACACAGGAAACTACATAACATTGCTACCAGAAATCAAAGATCTAAATAGGTGGAAAGACATTCCCTGCTCATGGATAGGAAGGCTAAATATAGTTAAAATGTCAATTCTACTCAAACTGATCTACCAACTCAACACAGTACTAATCAAAATTCCAACAACCTACTTTAAATACTTGGAAAAACTAGTTACCAAATTCATCTGGAAGGGAAAGAGACCCCAAATAGCTAAAGACATCCTAAAAAAAGAAGAACAAAGTGGGAAGATTAACACTCCCTGACTTGAAAGCCAATTATAAAGCCACAGTAGTCAAAACAGCATGGTACTGGCACAAAGACAGAAGCATTGACTAATGGAATCAAATCAAGAGTGCAGAAATAGGCCACCAAATCTATGGTCAACTGATTTTTGACAAGGCCCCCAAATTATCTGAACTGGGACAAAATAAATGGGCACGGAAGAACAAGATATCAATAGCCAAAAGAATGAAAGAGGATCCTTATCTCACACCCTATACAAAAATTAACTCAAAATGGATCAAACACCTAAATATAAGAACTAGCACCATACAGCTTCTAGAAGAAAATGTAGGGGAACATCTTCAAGACCTAGAGATAGGAAGTAGCTTCCTAAACTTTACACCCAAAGCACAAGCTACAAAAGAAAAAATAGATAATTTTTATCTATTAATAAATATCTATTAATGGGAACTCCTCAAAATCAAATGCTTCTGCACCTCAGAAGATTTTGTCAAAAAGGTGAAGAGATAGCCAATTCAATGGGAGAAAATATTTGGAAATCATAATTGGACAAAGGTTTGATATCCTCTATACACAAAGAAATCATACAACTCAACAACAAAAAAACAAACAACTCAATTATAAAGTGGGCTACAGATATGAATAGGCATTTTTCTGATGAGCAAATACAGATGGCTCAAAAGCACATGAAGAGATGTTCCTTTTCATTGGCTATAAGAGAAATGCAGATCAAGACTACAATGAGATACCACCTCACACCTATAAGAATTGCTGCTATTAAACAAACAGGAAATTATAAATGTTGGAGAGGATGTGGAGAAATTGGGACACTTATACATTGCTGGTGAGAGTGTATAATGGTACTGCCACTTTGGAAGACTGTTCGGTGGTTTCTTAGGAAACTAAATATCAAGTTGCCCTATGACCCAGCAACAGCATACTTGGTATATACCAGAAGAGCTGAATACAATGACACAAACAGACAGTTGCATACTGATGTTTATAGCAGCGTTATTCACAATCACCAAAAGATGGAAACAAACTAAATGCCCATCAACAGATGAATGGATCAACAAAATGTGGTATATACATACAATGGAATATTATGCAGCAGTAGAACGAAATGAAGTCCTGAAGCACATGACAAGATGGAAGAATCTTGAGGCTATAAAAATGAGTGAAATAAGACAGACACAAAAGGATAGATACTGTATGATTCCATTTTTATGACCATGGTAACGGTAAAATCAGAGGCTTATGATACAGAATATAGGGGACTTAGAGATACATAGAAGCTAAAGATGGGTGAACAGTTAGCTAATGAGGTTGCACTCCAATGTAAGGGAATAGATAGAAGTGAAGATGGTTCTCTAGTGGGTCTATAAGTAATATTACCATATTGAAGATGAATAAGATTGAAAGGGGTTGTATAGACCTACATGTCCCACTGATTAACACTAGAAATATAAATTAGTTTTTGCAAGAACCACTCGAAAGAGTGCTTAAGTCCAGGGTACAGGGGAAAAACTGCTTTTGCATGCTATAGGCTGTTTAAAAGGAAAACATCAGCACTACCACAGCAATAGGGGAGATAAATAATGGGGGGAGGAGCAAGAGTTAAGAGAAGGTTTAGATTTTCTATTTGGAAAGGGTATGTTTATTGGTTTACTTTCTCTTGGAAACAATGAAATTATCTAAAATTTTGAGTGTCGATGGACCGTGGACTTTGGGCACTATGCACGATCCCTGATGAATGCAGGTGGCTGAAAGATGCACTAACAGAGAAGTACATTGGCGAATGATGTGGCATACTTATGAATGAATGTTGTGCTGCTACAAAAAGGAATGAAGTCATGAGGCAAGCAATGATGTGAATGAATGTGTGAGACATTTAGTGAGGCAAAATAAGCCAGAAACAAAAGAACAATAATGGTATGGTCTCCTTTAGAAAATGCTTACAAGAAAACAGGGGCCTAGATTGTAAGCTTTTATAGCAGACACATTTAGTTTGGATGGGGCAATTATTATTTCTGGGTTTTGAGAGGCTGTTATATATATATATATACACATATACAGAGATAGGAACAAAGTCTATCAGGTTGGGGTTAAAGTAATTCAGAACACAGAGGTAAGGAAGACAATGTCTATATTTTAGAACTAAACATAGTCTTTGCTTACGTAGGTAATAGAGGAGCTTAGCCTACCTATAGGTATAAGAGTTACTTCTGGAGGACCTTCTTTGTTGCTCAGATGTGGCCTCTCTCTCTAAGCCAACACAGCAAGTGAACATGACTCCCAGGGGTGTAAACCTCCCTGGCAACATGGGACAGAAATCCCAGGATGAGACGGGACCCAGCATCAAGGGATTGAGAAAACCTTCTTGACCAAAAAAGGGAAGAGAGAAATGAAGCGAAATAAAGTGTCAGTGGATGAGAGATTTCAGAGTCAAGAGGTTATCCTGGAGGTTATTCTTATGCATTATACAGATATCCCTTTTCAGTTTATGGTGTATTGGAGTGGCTGGAGGGAAGTACCTGAAACTGTAGAGCTGTGTTCCAGTAGCCTTGTTTCTTGAAGATGATTGTATAATGATATAGTTTTTACAATGTGACTATGTGATTGTATAAACCTTGTGTCTGATTCTCCTTTTAGCTAAGGCATGGACAGATAAGTAAAAAATATGGATAAAAAATAAACAAATAATGGGGGAACAAAGGTTAAAATAAATTGGGTAGATGGAAATACTAGCAGTTAATGAGAGGGAGGCATGAGGGGTATGGTATATATGAGTTTTTTCTTTTTTCTAATTTTTTCTGGGGTGTTGCAAATGTTGAAAAAAATGATCATGGCGATGAACACACAACTATGTGATGATATTGTTAGTCATTGATTGTACACCATGTATGGAATGTTTTTATATTAAAAATGTTTCTATGTTTTTACGTTGTTTTATCAATAAAAATATTTTTTTAAATAAGCCACATGAAGAAATTAGGATTTCTCTTAAGGGTAACAACATAGGAAAATCTAAATACCAGTGATTTTGTATTTTTGGTTTGTGACTCCACTGCTTAATTCTACAGAATCTAAAAAGCAAATGCATAAATGCAATGAGAATCAGTGGTTTAGGGCTCATAAAGTATAAAAATAATTTGTGATAAGGACTACATACATGTGGTGGGATGGTGTAGTATAGGAACATAGTTTGTGTACATTATCAAAGTTAAGTTGATATCAAAGCAAATAAGATTGTTATATCTTATAGATTTAACATGTTAAAATTAAGTCCCATGGTAATGACAAAGAGAATATTCGAGAATATGCAAGCTCATAGAGACAGAAATTAAAGTATAGGTTGCCAGGGGCAGGGGGTAGGGGAAATGAAGAGTTAATTCACAATGGGTATAGGGTTTCTGTTTGGGGAGATGGATAAGTTTTAGTACTAAAAAATGGTGAAGGTACCACAGTATTATGTATGTGATTAATTCCATTCAATGTTACGATTGGAAATGGTTGAGATAGGGAAGTTTATGTTGTGTATATGTTCCCCCAATTTAAAAAAAAAAAAGAGCAACTAAAGAAACAGTGACAATTAAGTGCACTATATGATCCTGGATGCGATATGACAAGAGAGGAGAAAAGGCTCAAAGGGACATTTTGGGGGGCATACGAAAGAACTGTAATAAAGACTATAAGCTCTGTATCAATGTTAAATTTCTTGGACTACACTTGTTTTTGGAAAATGTACATGGTGGCATTAATTTGACATACTTTTTTTTGCATGGGCAGGCACTGGGAATCAAACCCAGGTCTCTAACATGGCAGGCAAGAATTCTGCCACTGAGCCACCATTGTACCACCCTGACTTACATTTTTTTTATTGTGAAAAACAACATATATACAAAAAAAGCCATAAATTTCAAAACACATCATAACAATTAGTTGTAGAACAGATTTCAAAGTTTGGTATGGGTTACAATTCCACAATTTTAGGTTTTTACTTCTAGCTGCTCCAAGACAGTGGACACTAAAAGAAATATCAATATAATGATTCAGCAGTCATACTTACTTGTTAAACCTTACCTTCTCTGTATAACTCCACCATCTCCTTTGATCTTTCTCCCAACCTTTAGTATTATTTGCCCTCTGCGCATTCTAACTTTTTCCTTTCAGAAGATGCTGTCACTAATATGGGATGGGGGATGGAACTAGTTGATGTTCTGGAAAGGCTGGCCCCTCTGTGTTTCAGGACTTATCTGGCCTAGAAACCCATCTGGAGGTTGTAGGTTTTTGGAAAGTAATCACAGTGCAACCTTCATGCAATCTCAGATAAAGCCCTACATGTTCTTTAGGGTTGGCAGGAATGGTTTTGGTTGGGATTTGGCAAACCATGATAGGTAGCAATGTCTAGCTGAAGCTTGTATAAGAGTAGCCTCCAGAGTAGCCTCTCAACTCTATTTGAACACTCAGCCACTAATACCTTATTTATTACAATTTTTTTTCACCATTTGGTCAGGAAGGCTTGTCGATTTCACAGTGCCAGGGACGGGCTCATCCCTGGAAGTCATATCCCACATTGCCAGGGTGACTTTCACCCCTGGAGACTTGGGCGCCCCTGATGTTTGACACAGTATCAAGGGTTTCCCTGGTGGTAATGTTTAATAGTTCCATATTTTCCCTCCCACTCCTCAAGGGACCTTGCCAACACTTTTTATTATCTGCTTAACATACTCTGAGATGTATACAGGTATTACATTAAGTTATACAGGATTACAGGCCCTCATGCCCATTCTGGATGCCCTGTGTTTGGGTTGTTCAAGTGAGCTATCCAGACAGGTTGTTAGATTATGTGCTACAAAGAACTTACATTTTGTACAAAATAAACCTTTCTTCCTTTGGTCTCATAGCGTAGGTGAAGTTCTAAAATACAAACAATGTCTTCTTTACCCCTGTATTCTGAATTACCTTAATCCCAATTTGATTGGCTTCATTCTTATCTCTAATTGAAGCCTGATCTCTTTTACAGTTTCTTTAACAGTTGTTGTGTGTGACAGTGCTGACCTTCAGAACTGCAGAACTCCTACTCTGAGTTTTAGGTCTAACTTACATTTTAATAGTATAACTGCAGTTATGTATTGAGAATAGCTTGGTAGGAGGGAGTTAGGGCAGAAGAGGCAAACCAGTTAAATTATTTCTATAATGTAAGCAAAATATAATAATTGCCTAGACAAGGATGGAAGCAGTAGAGTGATGAGAACTGGTCATATATATTCTGAAATGAGAGTGAGCTGAATATGCTGATAGATTGAATATGGAAAGTGGGAGAAACAGAGAATCAATTATGACTTCAAACAGATTTGGAACTGCTTCCCAGAAGGCAGAAAGGGAATGGACATTTATATAGATCAGGGCTACTCAAAGTGTGCCCCACGGACTGGCTATATCAGCACCACTTCGAAGTCTGCAAGAAACAAAAATTCTCAAACCCCATGATATACCATCTAGTACAGAATTTCTAAGGGTGAAGTCCAGGGATCTGTGTTTTAACAAATTCTTCAGATGATTCTTATACATGCTAAAGTTTTAGAAGTACTAAAATGATCTACAACATGTATTGAACACTTTGGGGTCCTGCAATATCACTAAATCATGACATTCTGTCAAGTTGTCTGGGTACAGCAAGGCTTCCAACCTCAGTCATATGCTCCTCCAGAACCACAAAAACCAGCCTTTTCTCCAACCAATATCAAATACTGCTGTAATGTTTGGGTCAAAATACAATGCCTGCTTCCCATATCTTTGGAGTCTTTGGTGACATTTCCTGACACCAGACCTTGGTTTAGACCATCTCAGGCCCTACAAGGATCTAATAACATTAATTATCAAAAAAGAAAGGGACAAGGTCTCATTCCATTTCCTTCCCAAGGCACTCCTTGGTCATTATCAAATCTATCTATCCCCTCCCCAGTATTCAACTCTGTCACTGGAATTGGCAGGTTTGATCAGGTTATTAAAATTCTGTTACCTTCCTTTAGAACAATGGATGGTCTCATAGTGTAGGTGAAGTTCTAAAATTTTCACCTACATTTTGCATAGTTAGAAGGAGAAAATCAAGTGGTACATGTCATGATACAGGAAATCTGTTCTAAGGTGATTTATTATGTTGCTGATGTAAAGGTGCCTGACAGAGTGACATCAACAAAAATGGTGACATAGAGAACTCCAAATCTCTAGCTCTCCTCAAAAGCAACAAATATGCTTGCAAAAGTTGTCAGAATCAACTTCTTATGAAATCTGGAATCTGGAATTTAATAAAAAAAAAAAAATAGCAACTAGGAGGACATTTATGAGGGGGAAAAAAAAACTACTGAATTTTACCAACCCCCACTCCCCAGCTCTGCAGCAGCCTTGCAGGCTGCATTCTTAGTGCAGTTTGCTAGTACCAGGAGATTTTATTCTCAAAGAATTGTGGTTGTATGTTTTGACTGGTCTAGTGGCTCCCTGAAGGATCATCTCAAGGGCTTGTCTATATTTCACATGCTTCAGAATTTTGCCAGGGCTGAAGTGGCTTCCTGAGTGGCATATGTCAAAAACATTTAAAGGTAAATATATTAGTCACTACTGTACTAGGCAAGAAATAACAGTTGGGACAAGCAATACATAGATTAAAAACCTAGGAAGGAAGTTGTGAGGGAGAAGATACTTGGAGGAATAAGCACTTTTTCCCACATATTTTGGAGAAAATGTTCCCACATATTTTGGAGAATCCAGAAGGCCAGGTATACACCCAGGGCTAGATACATACTCAGAAAAAAATACCTGAGATGACCTAAGCTCCAACATCTAGCTGACCTAAGTCTTTGTACAAACAGGAAAAGAAAGCTAAACTAGAGATGTAAACTGTCTCAGCAGTATTGAATGCGCACTCCAACACAGTGCCAATCTGAAAAAACTGGGAAGAGGTGTTTATGTTTTTGTTTTGGTGGGGTTTTTTGTTTTTGTTGTTTTGTTTTTTTTTTGGCTCCAAACATTAAAGGAAATATCTGTCAAATTACTACCTGACAACTAAGCTACTAAAGCATAGGCTTCAGGAGTAACCCATAATGAAGAACAGTGACTTTACACAACTAGTTCAGAAAAGTCACTAAACAGACAAACAAAAATGCAAAAAGCAACAGCAAACTCTGGGGAGGAGGGTCTAATTTCCATAATTGCAACATGATAATATTCAAAATGTCCAGCTTTCAATAAAAAAAAATTAGGAGGCATGCAAACAAACAAGAAAGTATGGCCCATTCACAGGAAAAAAAGAAATTAGTAGAAACTGTCCCAAAGAAAGCCCAAGACATTGGAATAACTAAAAAAAACACTTTAAAGCAACTGCTTTAAAAATGTTCAAAGAGCTAAAGGAAACCATGGACAAAGAACTAAAGATAGCCAGGAGAATAATGTCTCACCAAATAGAGGTATCAATAAAGAGATAGATATTACAAAAGGGAATCAAACAGAACTTCTGGAGGTGAAAAGTACAATAACACAATAACTGAAATGAAGAATTCACTAAAGGCAATCCAGCTCTTGTTATTTATCCAAATGAGCTGAAAACTTATTTCCACACAAAAACCTACACATGAATATTTATAGCAGTTTTATTCATAATTGCCAAAAATTAGAAGCAACCAAAATGTTTTTCAATAGGTGAATGGATAAATAAATTTTGGTACATCCATACAATAGAATATTATTCAGTAATAAAAAGAAATGAGCCATCAATATAGGATTCTACAAAAGTTCCATGCACTAGGGTAACTTTCCAGAAATCTACAACCTCCAGATGGGTCCCTGGACCAGATAAATCCTGAAACCTAGAGGGCCCAGCCTCTGCAGAGCATCAGGTAGTTCCATCTCCCTACCCCATATTATTGACAGACACTTCCAACATGAAAAAGTTAGAATGGCCACGGCCCAAATACCTGTAAAGAATGGGATAGAAAGATTAAAGGTGATGGTGGAGTTATACAGAAAAGATAGGGTTTTAAAAAATGAATATGATTGCTGAATCATTAAATTGCTATTTCTTTTAGTTCCCAGTATCTTAGAGAAGCTAGAAGTAAAAACCTAAAATTGTGGAACTGTAACCCATACCAAACTCTGACATCTGTTCTACGACTAATTATTGTGCTGTACTTTGAAATTTATTGCTTTTTTGTATATATATTATTTTTCCCAAAAAGGAAAAAAAAGTTGATTGTGATGATAAAAAATATTTATTCCTTCTAGACCCCTATATTCTGGAGCAACAAGAACAAAAAATCTGAGATGATGGTATGGTATCCCATGACAAACTCTGGGTTCTGTCCTGTAACTACTTGTTGAAGTGTGCTTTGAAAACTATTGCTTTTTTCTTTTTTTGCTTTGTATATATGTTATATTATACAATTTTTAAAGTTTTTTTAAAAATGAGCTATCAAGCCATGAAAAGTCATGGAGTAAACTTAAATGAACATTGGTAAGTGAAAGAAATCAGTCTGGTAAAGTTACATACAAGGTTGATTCCAACTATATGACATTTTAGAAAAGCAAAACAATAGAGACAGAAAAAGATGAGTATGGCCAGGGGTTCAGTGTAAAGGAGGAGAGGAAGGATGACTGAATGGGTAGCATGGGATTTTTAGGGCAGTGAAACTATTCTGTATGATACATGGTGTCGATACATGACATTATGCATTCTTCAAAGTCTATAGTATTAAACAACACAAAATGGGAGCCCTGATATAAACTGTGTACTTTAGCTGCTAAAAATGTTATCAATATTGGTTCATCAATTGTAATAAATGTACTACACCAAGGCAAGATATTAATAATAAGGGAAACTGATTAGGGACTGGAAGGAACTCTTTGTACTGTCTGCTCCATTTATCTGTAAACAAAAAAAAACTATAAAAATCATGTCTATTACTTTTTTAAAGTCTTAAAGATCATGAATTATATAATATTATAATCATACCCATGAATAACAATAAAATCCATATATGTAATTTAGCAGAATGCTTTAAAATTTAGATCCTAAGTAGTCGACTATATTAGAATACACAGTGTTAATAGGACCTATAACTATAATATATAAATATATAATATAACTATTAAAACTATTGGATAAGTCTAATATACTGAAAGCAAATGTGTATACAAAAAAAGAAATATAGTCATAATAACATACAATTTCTAGGATATATAGACACAACTAAACAGGAAAGCATGTGAAATGCACATGAAGGTTGGTTCATAATTGACCATAGCAGTGATGATGAGAAGACAGCAAATACATAAGAATCATATATACATATTGATCCTAAAAGTATTGACCATACATATATACTGATCCTAAAAGTAATAACATTATCATTAGAAAATGGAGACATACAGGATAAACAAATTAAAGGAAGTTGAGACACTGGGCAATGAGTAACACCATAGTCAAGCATAAAATAAATGGGACTCAAAGAAAACATATGGAAAAAAAATGATTGTCACTGGTGAAACCACAAGGTCATACATGAATGAGATAACTACAGTGTTGATAGAGGCACTTCATTAAATAAGAACACACTTAAAGAGAGAAAAAATGAAGAATCAGAATATGGAACCAAGAAATTTAAACTTTCCCACCTGCAAAATCCCTTATACTCTGTCAAACATTAGGGACTCCCCAGATAATAGGCCAAGTTCTTGATCTTAAGACTTGCTTGCTCTTATAAAACTTATTTCTGTAATGAAGAAGCTAAGCCTATCTATAATTATATCTAAGAGTTACTTGCAGAGAACCTCTTTTTTGCTCAAATGTGGCCTCTCTCTCTAACTCCAACTCTGCAAGCAAAATCATTACCCTCCCCCTATGTGGGATATGACATCCAGGGGTGAAAGTCTCCCTGGCAAAGTGGGATATGACTTCCAGGGATGAGCTTGGCTCTGGCACCATGAGATCAACAATGCTTACCTGACCAGAAAGGGGAAAAGAAGTGTAACAAAATAAGGTATCAGTGGCTAAGAGATTTCACATCATCTTAAAGCTAAAACAAGTATGAAATCAAAGCTAAATTAAATCAATTTAAAATATGGCTTTATAATTTCTCTGCTTATTTTCCTTTTAAATTTATCATAAGGCATGGAGGGGAAGGAATGAATATTTCCTGAACAATACTCTTCCACAGCCTACTTGGAAGAGAGCTTTGAAAAATAGGTGCTATTTTTCATGAATGCTAAACAATAACTTCTTGTTAACCATGTTGGTTGCATTAGAAATTAGTGATTAAGACTTTCTTCAAAGGTTTTTCACCCAGATTCAGTCAACAAGTATTCACTCACTAAGTAGCTGAGCAGCATTATCAACTCAGAAAGAACTTTTGCTTCAATAGCAATTCTTTTCAAGTACTGAACAGAAACTTTTAAAATGTCTGTATGATCTATCAAAGCACCAAAAGTGGATCTGACATGATAAGCAGAAATTGAACTAAATACCTTTTCTAAAAACCTTCCTAAAAGAAGAATCCCTTCTGACATGTACATTTTAGACTTATTGCAGAAAATTTCCACCCTCGGAAGGAATCTCAATGGACTTCAAATCTGCTAAAGTAAAAAATATAAAATACAATATAGAATCTAAATTTGCTGACCTTGAAGATCTGATATGGTGCTAATATTTTCACACCCATAAAAACTGATTATAAATGATGACATTATCCTAAATTCTATGTTACTTGGTCAGATGATAACACATAGCCCTCTCTCATACTACAACTCTTTCACACAACAACAAATTTCCATTTATTAGATTTAGAACTTGGTGAAAAGAACAGACATTTTAAAACAGGACACTGAGAGCCAAACCTAATCTTTCTTGCCAAAATTAATGGGAAATTGTTTGGAGTAAGAACAGAGCAGTGCCCTGGGATTGAGCCAATTGGAATAGCTGATACTCTATGACATTCTCTGGCTCAGATAACCTCCTTGCCCTTGGAATGAACTCAGGAGAGAGGCAGCATAGCCAAAGTTGACAATGAGGTAAAGAGTGCATTTCCAAGTCATAAAGTACTCAAAAACTCACTTTTCAAGTCAACCTAGTTGGAGAAAAGATCCATCTTAATTAGTGGAAAGTCAGAAGTCCTACTTCCAAATGCAAGGAATACCTATGGATCTAAGAAAATGGCAAATTGAATCAAAGTCTTTCCACATCTCCTTCCAAAAATTCCATTGAAACAGAAAAGGTATAAGAATGAAAAAGCAAATAGCATTTTTAGGAAAATCAGTAAGAATGCTACAACCACAAAAAAGAAAGTTGATGAATTTCTGGAAGATATGAAGCAAATAGGATCAATATAATTTGGGGTAGTTTTAAATTTTATGCCTAAATATAAATATTTGACTTATTGATCAAATTGATGAAAAGGCAATTAGTGCCAGGTTGAAACGCAACAAAGGCAAAAGAGGAGGGGAACTGAGAAGTAAATGGACAGGTTTTGTCAAATTAGCCCTAGGAAAAAACAAACTCAGCACAACAGTGACATAAAGCAGGATAGACTTGGAGAAACTCAAGAGACTTACATTAAAGGATTTAAATTTTATAATTGTGTCACTGTCTCATATGTTGGATCTATAGCTCTCAATGTGTTATCTGTGGATCTATGAGGTCAAAAATATTTTCAAAATGGGGCGGGCCACAGGAGCTCAGCAGGCAGATTTCTTGCCGGCCATGCCAGAGACCCAGATTCGATTCCCAGTGCCTGTCAATGCCAAAAATATGTATATATATATATTTTTTCAAAACAATACTAAGATGTTATTTATCTCTTTCACTGTGTTGACATTTGCACTTAGAATGCAAAAGTAATTATGGATGGAACTGCTGGTACCTTAGGCACCAAATTGGTTATAGTAGTTATTGTAGTCTTCACCATTGGACAGCAAAAGAGAAAAAAATGGGAAAAACAAAAGCAGTTTTAAATAAGAATGTCCTTGATGAAGCAATAAAAATCATTAATATTATTAAAGTCTCAATTTTGGAGTCTTTAGCATTCTGTGTGACAAAATGCGAAGTGTATATAAAGCACTTCTACTAAATACCAAAATATGAGGGTTCTCTTGAGAAAAAGCACTTATCCAACTGTTTGAGTTACCTGCTGAAGTAACTGCTTTTTACATGAAACACTGTTTTTTCTTAAAAGAACAGTAGATAAAGTATGTTGATTCAGACTTAGGTATCTATTAGACATTTTCTCACAAATGAATGAAGTAAGACCATTAGTACAAGGAAAACAGTTGCCAATGATAAAATTCTAGCTTACAAGTAGAAATTAGAATTTTGAAAAAATTGTTATCTGCCACCATCAGCTTGACATCTTCCCAATACTTAGACTTTTTAAATGAGATCAGTGGTAATATAGTGGAAGTGATTTTTAAATTTTGAATAATGAAATGTTTCAGTATTTGGAAGAGCTGCATAATTCAAGGAACCAGTATTTTCTAAATGACCAAAGCATGATGTTACAAATCACACATAACCAAATATTT
Organism: Myrmecophaga tridactyla; assembly: GCA_004026745.1. NCBI lineage: Eukaryota > Metazoa > Chordata > Mammalia > Pilosa > Myrmecophagidae > Myrmecophaga > Myrmecophaga tridactyla. Next base: position 19,333 of record PVIY010025837.1, on the reverse strand, counting down.
CAAAATATAAAAAAAAAACACTAAATTTTAATGTAGTAGAATACAAAAACTTCATTGTTATGGTTTCAGATTCCACGTTGAAACCATCCCTTAAGAAATTTTCACTTGTCAATAACCTTTTTCTGAAAAGGTTATTAAAATATTCCTCCCTTTTCCAATTACATATGTGTGATGTCGAATTTTCTTCAAATACTTCAACCAAAACAATATATGGCAACAGAATGATTGCAGAAGCAGATCTGAGAATTCAACTATCTTCTATTATGTTAATCATTAAAGAGATTTGTAAAAAAAAATATAAAACAATGCTACTCTTCTCACTCATTTTTTTGTTTGTTTTGAAAAAAATAGTAATTTCCATTAAAAATATGCTATTTCCATTAATATGCAGTGTGTTTATTATTATTTGAAAATAATTATTTGTTTAATGTCTCTAACTTTAATTTCTAACAGAAATTATCAATAGATAACCTTCACACCAAATGCTCTTTGGTATCCTCATAATTTTTAAGAGTGTAAAGGGGTCTTGTGAAAAATAATTGGAGAATCTGTGCTGTATTTACCCCCAAGTTTGCCAAGTTTGGGTTCTACCTTCCGTAAGAAGGAGATGGAGTGGTGGAAGAGTGATCACTGATAGCGTTCCAACTGTAACAAAAGTGGGAGGAAGGATGACACATCACAGTGCTCTAACTTAATCTGCCACTTGGCAAATCATTTCTTGCCTTTTATGTCACTGAAGTCCTGAGGGAACACGGACTCCCTAAGATCCATCAGCAGATGCTAGAAAAGTGGCAGTTTGAAAGCAACTTTAGGGGAGCAAATGAAAGGCTTTCAGCAATTCCATACTCTCCATTCAGACATGTTGCTGCTTGGTCTGGCCACATGCAAATTTAAGAAAAGTGGAGGTATCAAATGAATAAACAATAGTGAAAAGAAAATAAATTATCTGATTTTGGTTTATGCTTTCATATTCTTAGACAAACATGCTATGAGTTTGTATAAACTGAAAGGCACTTTCTCCTGGCCCAGCTGTAGAAATATGAAAGTGGTGATTTGAAGAGTTTTAAAGCACAGGCAGTCTCAGGATCGATCAGAATTCAGACTGTCCTAGATGACTATTGGTCAGCATTTGGTCATCTATTTTAATCAGCCAAAAACTAAGTGTGTTAACCATGGTTTGGTGCATTTATGACCAAGAAAAAGTTGGTATTGAACTTTTTTAAAAAGTAATTTTAGATACATGGGAATCTGCTACAAGATACACTCTACTTCAGACAGCCTTTCTTTTTAGAAAGGCCTTATTATTTTTCAGTCTAGAAAACAAATTATTCCTAAATCAGTGTAAGGTAAGCCATTTCGGTAAATTGATAATTGTTTCAATAATTCCAAGAACACAAAAATCATATTAAATCATACCTGAATTATCAGTGAAATGGCTTAGTTTTCCAAAAGATTCCAATGTTTTTTCTTTGCTAAAGAGATAAAATTAATTGCTTTCCCTATCTCAATTCTTATGACTTAATTTGAAATTTTAAAAAGCACATCATTGATGGAGTCCTGAGAGAACAGGAAAAATGGTAAGCATACCTAACTGATAATACACTACCTTAGTGTCTTACATAATTGCCCCCAAATTCTCATTTTTATTTCCTGAAACTAGAAATTAGGGTTTGAGAAGATGTGGTCCCTGATCTGCTATTATCCTCAGCAATCTTTGAAATCCCCACCCCTCTCTAAAGTGGCTCACAAAGTTATGCAGCAGTCAGTGGCAAAAATAATAGAGTGCTCAAATGTAAACACTTCTCGTTTCCTTTAGCAATTCCATTTCCTCCTGGAAAGTAAGACAATATGTGTTTTTGAAAAAAAAAAAAAAAAGAGGCAAAGAGAGACACTTAATAGGTGAATGAAATATGACCATACCTTGCTGTGAGGAAGGCTGGGGGGTAGATACATGCTGTATTTAGCAATGTGCCCACCTAAACATTGGGAATCTATTAGTGAAAGAGGGGCAGAAGGAAAACTGGAGTAGGCAGTTATCACAACCTAATGCAGAGAGAACTTTGAGCTATAATATTGTTACTGTTATATTGTCTCAGTGTACAGTATATATGTTTAATGAGTTGTGTTATTACTTACTTTATCCATTTTCTTTTAAAATTGAGTGGTTCAACCTGAACTCCTGGAGTCCAGATCGGGAATGGGGCCTTGTAATTCTGTATGGCTTAATCTAATACTAGGATACTTCTCAGATTATGGTGGGCTGATAATTAAAAAGTATTAGTAGAATCCCTTGAGGGCCCAAAGGGGGAGGGAAAATATATATATATCACCATTAAATCTTCCCATCTTGGAAACCCTGGGCGCACTCTTAACTTTTGGGGATTCCCAAGAAAATAGGCCTACCCTTGATTTTGAGGCTTGCCCTTATTAAACTTATTTCTATAGTGGAGAAGTTAAGACTACCTATAATGAGACCTAAGAGTTGCTTTCAGGAAACCTTTCGTTACTCAGATGTGATCTCGCTCTCTCTCTAAGCCCAACTCTGCAAAGAAAATCATTACCCTCTCCCCTATGTGGGACATGATATTCAGATGTAAAAATCTCCCTGACAACGTGGGGTGTGACTTCCAGGGATGAGCCTGGCACTGGCACTATGGGACAGACAACATCTTCTTGACCCAAAGAGGAAAAAGAAGTGTAATAAAATAAGGCATCAGTGGCCAAGAGAAATTAAATAGAGTCAAGAAACTATTCTTGAGGTCACTCTTCTGCAAGCTCCATTTAGATAATGCCAATTGCCATAGTTTGCTAAACTCCAACCAACATCACTCCTGTTGACTTTTACAAACACCTAGGGCTTGAACTGAGACTCTATAAAGGTTTCATGAACTAAGTTTGCTTTCTTGGAGTCTATAATTCCTGGAGGTTTCCTAGGTCAGATAAATCCTGAAAGCCAGAGGGACCAGCCTCTCCAAATTTATTGATTACATCCCCTATCCTTTAGTGTTGACACGCCTTCTTAACATGAAAAATCTCATCAAAACTCAAATTAATGAGTTGAGGGAGGATATAAAGAAGACATTGGGCAAACAAAAAGAAGAAATCAAAAGTTTGAAAATACAAATCACAGCACTTATGGGAATGAAAGGTACAATAGAAGAGATGAGAAAAAAAAACAATGGAAACCTACAACAATAGATTTGAAGAGGCAGAAGAAAGGATTAGTGAACTAGATGACTGGATATCTGAAATCCTGACACACAAAAGAAAACATAGGGAAAGTAATGGAAAAATATATGCAGGGTCTCAGGAAATTGAATGACAACATGAAGTGTATGAATATACGTGTTGTGGGTGTCCCACAAGGAGAAGAGAAGGGAAAGGGGGCAGAAAGACCAACGGAGGAAATAATCACTGAAAATTTCCCATCTCTTATGAAAGACATAAAATTACAGATCCAAGAAGTGTGGTGTACCTCAAAAGGAATAGATCCAAATAGACATGTTCTGAGGCATATACTAATCAGATTGTCAGATGTCAAAGAGAAAGAGAGAATTTTGAAAGCAGCAAGAAAAGAGCAAGCCATCACAAACAAGGGAAGCTCAATAAGACTATGTGTGGGTTTCTCAGCAGAAACCATGAGAGCAAGCAGGCAATAGTATGATATATTTAAGATTCTAAAAGAGAAAAACTGCCAACCAAGAATTCTATATCCAGCAAAATTGTCCTCCAAAAATAAGGGGGAGATTAAAATATTTTCAGACAAACAATTACTGAGAGAATTTGTGACCAAAAGATGGACTCTGCAAGAAATATTAAAGGGAGCACTACAGGCAGATGGGCACTGCAAGAAATACTAAAGAGAGCACTACAGGAAGATATGAAAAGGCAGGAGAGAGAGGTCTAGAGAAGAGGGTAGAAATGAATACTATTAGTAAAGGTAAAGAGAAAAAAAATTAGATATGACACATGTTCTAGTTAGCTAGATGCCAGGATGCAATATTCCAGAAATGGAACAGCTTTCTAAAAGGGGAATTTAATACATTGCTAGTTTACAGTTCTAAGTCTGTGAAATTGTCCAAATTAAAATAAATCTATAGAACTGTACGATCTAAGGCATTCAGGGAAAGATATGTTGGTTCAAGAAGGCCAAAGATGTTCAATGTTTCTCTCTCAGCTGTAAGGGCATACGGTGAACATGGAGATGTCTGCTAGCTTTCTCTCCAGGCCTCTTGCTTCATGAAGCTCCCCAGGAGGCATTTTCCTTCTTCATCTCCAAAGGTCACTGGCTTGTGTCTCTGTGGTTCTCTTGTCCTTCTGTCATGCTTCTGTGGCTCTCTCCTCATTCTCAAAAAGAACTCTCTCTGAAATGTCTCCTCTTTTATAGGATTTCAGTAAACTAATCAAGACCCACATAGAATGGATGGAGGCATGTCTCCATCTACTTAGTTTAATATCCACAACTGACTGAGTCACATCTCCATGGTGATAACCTAATCAAGTTTCCAACCTATAGTGCTGAATAGGATTAGAAGAAACCATTGCTCTCACAAGATTGACTAGGATTAAAACATGGCTTTTCTAGGGTACATAAATCCTTTCAAACCAGCACAACATATAAAATCCAATAGACAAAATGGCCAAAGAAAGTATTGCTTTTACAGTAATAACATTAAATCTTAATGGATTAAAGTCACCAATCAAAGACAAAGACAGGCAGAATGGATTAAAAAAATAGGAGCCATCTATCAGCTGTCTACAGGAAACTCCTTTTAGATCCAAGGACAAAAATAGGTTGAAAATGAAAAGTTGGGAAAAGATATTTCATGAAAACAACAATCAGAAAAGAGCAGGAGTAGCTATACTAATATCCAACAAATTAGACTTCAAATGAAAAACAATTAAAAGAGACAAAGAAGGACACTATGTATTAATAAAAGGAACAATTCAACAAGAAGACATAACAATCATAAATATTTATGCACTGAGCCAGAGAGCTCCAAAATACATGAGGAAAACACTGACAACACTGAAGGAAGAAATAGACACTTCTACTATAATAGTTGGAGACCTCAATTCCCCGCTCTCATCAATGGATAGAACACCTAGACAGAGTATCAATAAAGAAACATGGGATTTGAAAAGTATGATAAATGAACTAGACCAAACAGACATTTACAGAAAATTACACCCACAATGGCAGTATAGACATTTTTCTCAAGTGCTCGTGGATCATTCTCGAGGATAGACCACATACTGGGTGACAAAACAAGTTTCAATAAATTTTAAAAGATTGAAATCATACAAAACACTTTCTTGGATCATAATGGAATGACATTGGAAATCAATAACAGACAGAGACCCAGAAAATTCACAAATAGATGGAAGCCCAACAACACACTCTTAAACAACCAGTGTGGCAAGACAGACATTACAAGAGAAATCAGTAAATATCTCAAGGTAAATGAAAATGAAAACAAACATAGCAAAATTTGTGAGATGGAGCAAAAGCAGTGCTAAGAGGGAAATTTATTGCCTTAAATGCCTAAGAGAAGAAAGAGCAAAAATGAGGAATTAACTGTTCACTTGGATGAACTAGAGAAAGAATTGTAAACTAAGCCCAAAGCAAACAAAAAGAAAGAAATAACAAAGACTAGAGCAAAAATAAATGAAATTGAGAACATTAAAAAATTGAAAAAATCAACAAAATTGGAAATTGGTTCTTTGAGAAAAACAAGAAAATCGATGGTCCCTTAGCTAAGTTGACAAAAAGAAAAAGAGAGATGATGCAAATAAATAAAATCAGAAATGGAAGATGAGACATAACAAATGATCCTGCAGAAATAAAGGACATAATGAGAGAACACTATGGGCAACTATATGCTAATAAACTAGACAATGTAGATGATATGGACAACTTCCTAGAAAGTCATAAACAACCAACATTGACTCAAGAAAAAATAGATGACATCAACAAAACAATCACAAGTAAAGAGACTGAATCAGTCGTCAGGAAGTTCCCCAAAAAGAAAAGTCCAGGACAAGATGGCTTCACATGTGAATTTACCAAGCATTCAAGAAAGAGTTAGTACCAATCTCACTCAAATTCTTCAAGAAAATTGAAGAGGATGGAAAGCTACCTAACTCATTCTATGAAACCAACATCACTCTCATTCCAAAGCCAGACAAAGATACTATGAGAAAAGAAAATTACAGACCAACCCCTCCAATGAATATAGATGCCAAAATCCTCAACAAAATACTTGCAAATCAAATCCAGAATCACATTAAAAGAATTATACACCATGACCAAGTGTATTCCAGGTATGCAAGGATGGTTCAATATAAGAAAATCAATGAAGTGGGAGGTCTCACACTACCATACTTCAAAGTTTATTATGAAGCTACAGTGGTCAAAACAGCATGGTACTGGCATAAAGATAGATATAGTGACCAATGGAATTGAATAGATGGGTTCAGATATAGACCCTTTCTCTATGGACAATTGATCTTTGATAAGGCAGCCAAGCCAACCCATCTGGGAGAGAGCAGCCTCTTCAATAAATGATGCTTGGAGAACTGAATATCCATATACAAATGAATGAAAGAGGATCCACATCTCACACTTTATACAAAAATTAACACAAAATGGATCAAAGACCTAAACATTAGATCTAAGACCATAAAACTTTTAGAAGAAAGTGTAGAGAAATATTTTATAAATCTTTTGATAGTAGATGGTTTCCTGGACCTTACAACCAAAGCACAAATGTTGAAAAAAAAAAGATAAATGGGAATTCCCCAAAATTAAACACTTTTGTGTATCAGAGAGCTTTGTCAAGAAAGTAAAAAGGCAGCCTACACAAAGGGAGAAAACATTTGGAAATGATGTATCAGTTTAGTATCCAGAATATGTAAAGAGATTCTTCAAGTCAACAACAAAAAAGACAAACAACCCAATTTAAAAATGGGCAAAAGACATGAACAGACACTTCTCAGAAGAGGAAATACAAATGGCTAAAAGGCACATGTAAATATGTTCAACTTCACTGGCTATTAGGGAAATGCAAATCAAAACTACAATAAGATATCATCTGATACCCACCAGAATGGCCATTATCAAAAAAACAGATAACAGCAGGATGTGGAGAAAGAGGCACACTTATTCACTGTTGGTAAGAATGTAAAATGGTTCAATAGCTCTGGAAGGCAGTTTGGCTGTTCTTCAGGAAGCAAAGTATAGAATTGCCATATGATCCAGCAATATCACTACTAGGTATAAGTCCAGAGGACCTGAGAGCAAGGACACAAATGGACATTTTCACATCAATATTTATAGCAGCATTATTTACAATTGCCAAGAGATGGAAACAGCCCAAATGTCCATCAACAGATGAGTGGCTAAACAAACTGGGGTATATACATACTATGGAATATTTAACTGTAAGACAGAATAAAGTCATGAAGCATGTAACAATGTGGATGGACTTTGAGGACATTATGCTGAGTGAGATTAGCCAGAAACAAAAGGACAAATACTGTATGATCTCACTGATGTGAACACAGGTCATCAGGAGATAGAAATAGGGTAAGATATTGGGTAATTGGAGCTGAAGGGATACAGATTGTGCACAGAACTGATTGCAAAAATTCAGAAATCGATAGCATAATGCTACCTGATTGTAGCACAATAGTGTAAGTACACTGAACAAACCCCAATATAAATACGACAGTGGGAGAAGGGCTGGGGGGATGTATGAAACCAGATGGAAATATAGAGGATAAAAACTGAGATGTTATAATTTAGGAATGCCTAGAGTGGACAATGATGGTGATTAAGTGTACAAATGAAAAAACATTTTTGCATGAGGGTGAACAAATGAATTTCAATATTGCAGGGTCTTGAAAATAGATGGTATACAAGAAAACGTACAATCAGTGCAAGCTAGTGTCTATAATCAACAGTAACACTGTAATATGCTTCCACTGAATGTAACAAAGGCATTACATCAAAACTAAATGTCAACAGGCAGTGGGGGGGATGCATGGGGAAGGGGTATGGATTCTTTGTGGAATAAAAGGAAATGTCTTCATAGAGTTTAAGGTGGTGAAAACATGTCTACACAGTTAGGTTGGATTGATGATGTCTGAATTCAACTGTTTAAAGATGAACAGAGGAAAACAAGTGCTAGAGAAAATGCAGAGAAAGAGATGTACCTATTCACTGTCAGTAGGGAAAAGGAGAAGTGCAGCCTCTTGGAGGGAGATGTGGTGGCTCCATAGGAGGCTAGAGGTGGGGTTGCCATATGATCCTGAAACCCCAGGAGGAACTGAGTGTGGGGACTCGAATGGGCATTTGCATACTGGTATTTATGGCATGTTCATGATCCACAATGGATGGAGTTGGGCTAAGGGTACAGTGACTGAGGATTGGAAAGAGCAACTATGGTATATACAAAAAAAGGATTACTGGGTGGCACAAGAAGGAATGAAGTTATGAGGCATGCACCTAGGTGAATGAACTTTAAGGATTGTATATTGAATGAAATATCAGTAAGAAAAAGACAGATATTATCATGCCTCAATCATATGGACTAATTATAATATAAAAACTCAGTGAACTGAAGTCAAGAACATGGGCTATCAGGTTGGGGCCTATTGTAAAAGTTCCTAGATTGTAAACTCTTACAGCAGTTATATATATTCAGGAGTTGTAACTGTTATTTCTAAATTCTGAGATACTGAGCTGTTTGATTATACCCTGGTCATTCCCAGAAACTTCAGGTATTTATGTGACACTTGAGACTCAGAGTTAGAGCTTTGAGGCTATGAAAGTCAGCAGTACCCCATTCAGGACTGTTTAAAAAGTTGAAAAAGTGATCAAACTTTGAGTAGAGATATGAATGAAGCTGATTTGGATAGGACTAAGATATATCAGAATATGGGGTAAAAGATGATATCATCCATATTTTAAAACTTCAATTTCTGTGTGAGACTAAAGAGAGAGATGGTTACTTTGGTGCAAAATTTATATTTTGGGTAATGCACTTTCTAATTAAACTTGTATGATCAGTTTAGTTGAACACCATACGTACATGGAATATTGACTAGGGTAAGATTTGCTTGATTTGCCAAGGTTAGTGTGATGCCCTGTTAGATCCCAAAGTAAATTGAGCAGTGAATAAAGATGTATTTCAAAGTCCCCTTGGGGACATGGGGAGAAAGGAGGAACTATTCAGCTTCCCCATTTGGAGAATTTCTGATATTCTTGCAAGCAGTTTGGACAACCATATCAACAGGCAGAGACCTCGATCTTGGGGATCACCCCTATGAAACTTATTCCTGCAAAGGATAGACTAAGCCTACTTAAAATTAGGCCTAAGAGTCACCATCAGAGAACCTCTTTTGTTACTCAGATGTGGCCTCTCTCTCTAAGCCAACTCGACAGGTGAACTCACTACCCTCCCTCCTATATGAGACATGACTCCCAGAAGTATAAAATCTTTGGCAATAAGGGACAGAAATCCTAGGATGAGCCAGGACATGGCCTCAAGGGATTAAGAAAGCCTTCTTAACCTAAAAGAGGAAGAGAGAAATGAAACACAATAAAGTTTCAGTGACTAAGAAATCTCAAACAGAGTTGAGAGGTTATCCTGGAGGTTATTTTTATGCACCATATAGATATCCCTTTTTTAGTTTATGGTGTATTGGAATGTCTAGAGGGAAGGACCTACAACTGTTGAGCTGTGTTCCAGTAATCTTGATTCTTGAAGACGATTGTTGTGGCGGTTTGAATCTGTGGTGGGCCCCAGAAAAGCCATGTCCTTTAATCCTCATTCAGTTTTTCTGGGTGGGAGTTTTTAAATTATCCATGGAGATGTGACCCACCCAACTGTGGGTGATAACTTTTGATTAGATGATTTCCATGGAGCCATGTCTGCACCCATTCAAGGTGGGGTTCCTTACTGGAGCTCTTTAAAAGGGAACCATTTTGGAAAGAGCTACAGAGCCCATGCAGCCAAACACCTTTGGAGATGCAGAAGGAAAATGCCCCTAGGAGAGCTTCATGAAACAAGAAGCTGGGAGAGAAAACTAGCAGATGTTGCCATGTTCACCACATGCTTTTCCAATTTAGAGAGAAACCTAAACGTCATTGACCTTCTTGAACCAAGGTATCTTTCCTTGGATGCCTTAGATTGGATATTTCTATTGCCTTGCTTTAGTTGGGACATTTTCACTGCCTTAGAACCGTGAACTTGCAACTTAATAAATTCCCCTTTATAAAGGTATTCTGTTTCTGGTATATTGCATTCTGGCAGCTAGTAAACCAAAACAATTGTAAAAAGATAGAACTTTCACAATGTAACTGTGTGATTGTGAAAACCTTGTGTCTGATGCTTCTTTTATCCAGGGTATGGACAGATGAATAAAAAAGAAGGATAAAATTTAAAAAATAATAATAGGTGGGACAATGGGTAAAATAAACTGGGTAGATGGAAATAGTAGTGGTAAAAAAGAGGGAGGGATAAGGGATATGGTATTATGAGTTTTTTTCTTTTCTCTTTTTATTTCTTTTTCTGAACTTATGCAAATATTTGAAAAAAATGATCATGATAATGAATACACAACTATGTGATGATACTGTGAGTTGATGATTGTACACCATGTACGGAATGTATGTGTGTGACAATTTCTCAATAAAAATATTTTTTTAAAAAGAAAGAAAATATAGGTCTGACAAATAAAAACCAAAGGATGAGATCGTAGACTAGATTCAAGAAGTGCCTTTATATAAAAACTTTGAATGTTAACCCACTAAACTCACCAATTTAAGGAAACAGTTTGGCAGAATGGATTAAGAAATATGTTCCATATATATGCTGCTTACAAAAGACTCATCTTAGACCCAAGGATACAAATAGATTGAAAATGAGAGGATGGAAAAGATGCTCCATGCAAGGTGTAACAAAAAGAAAGCAGGTATACTAATAACAGACAAAATAGACTTTAAATGTAAAGAAGTCATAAGAGACAAAAAAGGACACTACATATTAAAAAGAGGAACAATTCACCAAGAAGAAATAGCAATTATAAATGTTTATGTCCCAGTCAAGGAGCTCCAAAGTACATGTGGCAAACATTGGCTCCAAAGTACATGTGGCAAACATTGAAGGGAGCTGTGATGGTTACGTTCTGGTTTCAACTTGGCCAAATGATTATGCCCAGTTGTCTGGTGAAGCAAACAATGGCCTGACTGTTGCCGCAAGGATATTTCATGGCTGGTTGATAAACTGGAAGTCTGGTGTATTAAATCAACAGTAAGTTGACTGCATCTGTGGCTGATTATATCTGTGGTCAACTAAGGCATGTCTCCCCCATTGAGAAAATAGAGAACTTAAACAATTTGTTAAACAATCTCAACAAACCAATCATAGAGAACTTAAACAATTTGATAAATGAATTAGACCTAACAGACATATATAGATCCTTACACCTCAAAACATCAGATTCTTCTCTAGTGCTCATGGGACATTCTCCAAGACAGATCGTATGCCAGGGCACAAAACAGATATTTATAAATTTTAAAAGTTTGAAATTATTCAAAACATGTCTGATCACAATGGAATGAAGCTGGAAATCAATGAATGCCAGAGAATCATAACTTTCACAAATATATGGAGATTAAAAAACACACTCTTAAACAACTGGTAGGTCAAAGAAGTAATTACTAGATAAATCAGTAATCTGGAGATGAATGAAAATGAGAATATGGCATATCAGAACTTATAGAATGCAGCAAAGGCAATGCTGAGAGGGAAATTTATTGCCCTACATGCCTGTAATAAAAACGAAGAAGAGCAAAAATCAAGGTCTCAAACTACTCACCTGGAGAAACTACAGAAAGAGCAGAGAACTAACCACAAGAAAATAGAAGAGATGAAATAACAAAGATTAAAGCAGAATTGGAGAACAAAAGAACAATACAAAGAATCAATAAAAACAAAAGTTGGTTCTTTAAGAAAATCAATAAAAACGATGGACCCCTAGGTAGGCTGTCAAAGAAATAAAGAGATAGGATGCAAATAAAATGAGAAATGAAATGGGGGTCGTCACCACAAATCCTGGAGAAACAAAAAATCATAAAAGGACACTCTGAACAACTATATGCCCACAAACTAGATGACTTAGATGAAATGGACAAATTCCTAGAAACACAAGAACAAGTTACACTGACTCAAAAAGAAATAGAAAATCTCAACAAACCAATCACAAGTAAAAAGATTCAATCAGTCATCAGAAAATCTTCCTACAAAGAAAAACCCAGGACCAGATGGCTTCACAGGGGAATTTTATCAAACATTCCAAAAAGAATTAACGTCAATCCTACTCAAATTCTTCCCAAAAGATGAGGGAAAAGGAACACTTCCTAACTCATTTCATGAAACTAACATCACTCTAATACCAAACGCAATCATTTTGCATAATGCAAAAATTCTCAACATAATACTTGCAAATTAAATCAATGACACATTAAAGGAATCATACACCATGATCAAGTGAGCTTTATACCGGGAATGCAAGGGTGGTTCAACACAAGAAAATCAATCATGTAATACAGCACATTAACAAAATGAAAGGGAAAAAACACATGATTGTCTTGACTGATGCTGAAAAAGCATTCAACAAAATTCAGCATCCTTTTCTGATAAAAACACTTCAAAAGGTAGGAATCAAAGGAAACTTCCTCAATATGATAAACGGCATATATGAAAACCCATGGCCAGCACATACGCAATGATGAAAGACTGAAAGCCTTCCCTGTAAGATGAGGAATGAGACAAGGATGCCCTCTGTCACGACTTTTATTCAACAGTGTACTAGAAATTCTAGCTAGAGCAATCAGGCAAGAAAAAAAATAAATAAAAGGAATCCAAATCAGAAAGAAAGAATTAAAACTTTCATTATTTGCAGATGGCATGATATTGTACTTGTAAAATCCTGAGAAATCTATGACAAATCTTCCTGAACTAAAAACAAATTCAGCAAAGTGGAGGGATATAAGATTAATGTGTAATAATCAGTAATGTTTCTAGATACAAGCAATGACCTGAGAAGACAATTAAGGAAAAAATTCCATTCAAAATAGCAACTAAAATATAAGTATCCAGAAATAAATTTAACCAGGACCTGTAAACAGTAAACAACATAACATTGCTAAAAGAAAGCAAAGAAGCTCTAAATATGTGTAAAGACATTCCCTGTTCATGGAGAGAAAGGTTAAAAGTAGTTAAGATGTCGAGTCTACCTAAATTAAACCATAGATTCAACGCAGTACCAATCAAAATTCCAACAACCTACTTTGAAGACTTAGAAAAGCTAGTTACCAAATTCATTTGGAAGGGAAGGAGACATTGAATAGCTAAAATATCCTGAATAGAAGAACAAAGTGGGAAAATTAACGCTTCCTGATTTTACAGTTCATTATAAAGCCACAGTGGCCAAAACAACATGGTACTGGCACAAAGATAAAAGTATTGACAATGGAATGGAATTGAGGGTGTGGAAATAGACCATCAAATCTACAGTCAACTGATATTTCACAAGATCCCCAAATCCACTGAACTGGGACAGAAAAGTCTTCTCAATAAATGGGCATGGCTCCTCCACTATGTGGGACATGACAACCAGGGGTGAAAGTCTCCCTGGTAGAGTGGGAGATGATTCCCAGGAATAAGTCCAGCCCTGGCACCATTGGATCAACAATTTCATCCTGACCAAAAGGTGGAAGAGAAGTGTAACTAATAAAGTATCAGTGGCTGAGAGAGTTCAAATAGAGTCGAGAGGCTACTCTGGAGGTAACTCTTACGCAACCTTCAGTTACACATTGCTACCTATCATAACTTGCCAAACCACAACCAAAACTATTCCAGCCAGTCCTAAAGAATGCCTAGGGCAATATATAAGATTCTACAAAGGTCCCATGCACTAGGGTAACTTTTCAGAAAACTACAACCTCCTTATGGGTCCCTGGACCAAATAAGTCCTGAAACTTAGAGGGCACAGGTTCTTCAGAGCATCAGCTAGTTCCAGTTCTCTACCTCATATTATTGACAGCCCCTTCTAACATGAAAAAGTTAAAATGGCCATATCCCAAATACTCCTAAAGAATGGGAGAAAGATCAAAGGTGATGGTAGGTGATGGTAGAAGGTAGGGTTTAACAAACAAATATGATTGCTAAATCATTATATTGGTATTTCTTTTAGTCTCCAGTATCTTAGAGCAGCTAGAAGTAAAAACTTAAAATTGTGGAATTAAAACCCATACCAAACTCTAAAATCTGTTCTACAATTAATTGTTGTGCTGTGCTTTGAAATTTATTGTTTGATATATATATATATATTATTTTTCACAGAAAGGAAAAAGAAGTCCACTGTGATGAAAAAATATATATTTATTCCTTCTAGCTTCTGATATTCTGGAAGAGCTAGAAGGAATAATCTGAAATGATGGTATGGTAGCTCATGACAAACTATGGATCTGTCCTGTATTTGTCAAATAGCGCTTTGGAAAGTGTTGCATTTTTCTTTCTTCGCTTTGTATGTATGTTATATTATACAATAAAAATAGTTAAAATAAATGGATGGTAGAACTGGATATCAATGACGAAACAATGAAAGACGACCCTTACGTTTCACACTATGTTAGTCTGCTAGCTGCTGGAAGGTGATATACCAGAACTGGAATGGCTTTTACAAAATGGGAATTTAATAAGTTACAAGTTTACAGTTATAAGACTATGGAAATGTCCAAACTAAGGCATCCAGGGAAAGACACCTTAATTCAAGAAAGGCCAATGCATCAGGAACACCTCTGTCAGCTGGGAAGGCATACTGGTCCCTTGTTCCTGGGCTCCATTTCTTTCAGTCTTTTTCCATGTGGACATTCCTCACTTTGCTTCTCAGGGACTGGCTTTCATCTCTTGGCTTCCCTTGGCTCTCCAGTTCTGGCTTGCTTAGCATGTCATGGTGACATCTGCTGGCCTCCAAGCATCTTCAAACATCTATCTCTGTTCTCCACGTATCCACATCTGTGTCAGCTCCGCTGTGAAGTTTCTGTTGGCTCTGAGGCTACTGTCATTTCTCTAGGCTCTGTTGTTTCTGACTCTTTCCAAAATGTTTCCTCTTTTAAAGATTTCCAGTAGACTAGTCAAGACCCACTCAAAGGTCACACCCACAATTGGGTGTGTCACATCTCTGTGGAGATAAACTAATCAAGTTTCCAACCTCTAGTGCTGAATAGGGATTAAAATAAACAGCTGCTTGGATCAGGATTGGATCAGGATTAAAGCATGGCTTTTCTGGGGTACATAATTCTTTCAAACCAGTATACACATTACACAAAAATTAACTCAAAGTGGATCAAAGACCTAAATATAAGAGCCTGTATCTCCTAGATGAACATATCAGGAAACACCTTCAAGACCTAGTAATAGGAGGTAGCTTCCTAAACTTTACACCCAAAGCACAAGCAACAAAAGAAAAATTAGATAACTAATTTTGATTTTGAGGGAACTCCTCAAAATCAAATGTTTCTGTGTCTCAAAAAACTTTGTCAAAAAGGTGAAGAGGCAGCCAACTCAATGGGAGAAAATATTTGGAAAACACATAGCAGATAAAGGTTTGATATCCTATATACATAAAGAAATCATACAACTCAACAACAACAACAAAAAAAAACAATTATAAAGTGGGCTAACTATATGAATAGACATTTTTCTGAAGAGTAAATGCAAATGGTTAAAAAGCACATGAAGAAAAAAGCAAAAAAAAAAGTACATGAAGAGATGTTCATTTTTATGAGATATAAGGGAAATGCAGTTCAAGACAATGACACATACCTACAAGAATAGCTACTATTAAACAAACAGGAAGCTAAAAATGTTGGAGAGGATGTGGAGAAATTGGAACACTTATGCACTGCTAGTGGGAATGCATAATGATACAGCCGCTATGGAAGACAGCTTAGCACTTCCTTAGAAAACTAAATATCGAGTTGCCCTATGTCCTGGCAATACCACTACTTGGTATATACCCTGAAGAGCTGAAAGTAGTGACACAAACAGACATTTGTACACCTGTGTTCACAGAAGCATTATTCACAATTGCCAAAAGATAGACACAATCCAAGTGCCCATAAACGGATGAGTGGATAAACAAAACGTGGTATATACATATGATGGAAAATTATGGAACAATACAAGGCAATGCAGTCCTGAAGCATATGACAAAAGGGATGAAGCTTGAGGACATAAGGCCAAGTGAAGTAAGTCAGACCCAAAAGGGTAGAGACTGTATGATTTCACTTTTATGACCTTGGTAAAAGTAAAATCAGAGGCTTATAATATAGAATATACAGTACTTAGATACACAGAAGCTAAAGATGGGTGAACCATTAGCTAATGAGGTTGAACTTAAATGTCAGGGAATGGATATAAGTGAAGGCAGTTTATTAGTGGGTCTTTAAGTAATACTGCCATATTGAAGGTCAACATGATTGAAAGGGATTGTACAGAGTCAAGTATCCCACCAATTAACACTACAAATATAAATAAGTTCTTTCATGAACTACTTCAAAGGTATGAATCTTGTACAAAGAGTAAATAATATCAGGGTATAGGGGAAAACTACTATTGCATGCTATGGTCTATGTTTAATAGGAAGACATCAACAGTATCACAGCAATACCAGGGGTAAATAACTGGGGTGGGGGAGCGGGGGACAAGATTTAAGGGGAGGTTTAGACTCTCTATTTGGTGAGGGTGTGTTTATCAGTTATTTTTCTCTTGGGAGCAATGAATATTGTCTTAAAATGAGAGTGTTGATGATTCTACAACTAAGTGAGGATACTATGAGATGTGAATTGTTGGATTTGGACATTATACATGATGCCCAATGATGGAGGTTGCTGAAGGATACATTAACTGGGAAGTAGAATGGCAAATTGTGGTGTATACATATGATGGAATATTGTATGGCTACAGAAAGGAATGAAGTTGTGAGGTATGCAAGGGGGTGAATGAACTTGGGAAATATTATGTGATGCAAAATAAGCCAGAAACAAAAGAACAAATATTGCATAGTTTCTTTTAGAAAATACTTATAAGAAAATTGGGGCTAGATTGTAAGCTCTTATAGTAGTCACATTTAGACTGGCACTATAACTGTTATTTCTAGATTTTGAGATGCTGTGCAAAATATGTATAACCTGGTATCACCCTGGAATTTTGGCTACCTGTGTGACACCTAAGACTCAGAGAGGAATTCTTCAGGTCTGAAAGTCAGCATTGCCACATAGAACAACTGTTAAAGAAATTGAAAAAGAGATCAGACTTCAATTAGAGATAAGAATGAAGCTGGTCAGGTTGGGACTAAGGTAAATCTGAATACAGGGGTAAGGAGGATGATGTATTTTAGAACTTTACCTACTGTATGAGACCAAAGTAAGAGAGGTTTATTTTGTCCAAAACCTAAGTTTCCTGTAGCATGTAATCTAACTCTACCTGTCTGGATAGATCATTTAAATAATCCAAATATATGGAGTCAGAATAAAAATGAGGGCTTGTAATTCTATATAGCTTAATGTAATGCCTGGATACCTCCCAGAGTATATTGAGCAGATTATTTTAAAATATTGGCAAGGGGATGGGAGAAAAAATATGGAACTATTAAGATTTACCACCAGGGAAACCCCTGATACTGTATCAAACATTAGGGAATCCCAAGTCAATAGGCCAAGTCCTTGATCTTGAGTTTTGGTCTGCTGAAGTTTATTTCTGTAGCAGAGAGCTAAGCCCACCCATAGTTATGCTAACAGTTACTTCCAGAGGACCTCTTTTGTTGATGTGGCCTCTCTCTCTCTAAGCCCAACTCTGCAAGTAAAATCATTACCCTCCCCTCTATGTAGGACATGACATCCAGGGATGAAAGTCTCCCTGGCAATGTTGGATATGAATCCCAGGGATGAGCTTGGCCCTGGCACCATGATATCGATAATGACTTCGTGACCAAGTGGGGGAAAATAAATAAAACAAAATAAGATATCAGTGGCTGAGAGAGTTCAAATAGAGTCGAGAGGCTATTCTGGAGACTACTCTTCAGCTAGATATTGCTATTTACCATGGTTCCCCAAACCCCAAACTAAACCATTCCTGTCAACCCTAAAGAACACCTAGGTTTCTGTTCTAGCTTGCTAGCTGCCAGAATGCAATATACCAGAAATGGAACGACTTTTAACAAGGGGAATTTAATGAGTTGCTAGTTTACAATTCAAAGACTGAGAAAATGTCCCAATTAAAACAAGTCTATAGACATGTTCAATTTAAGGCATCCGGGGAAAGATACCTTGGTTCAAGCAGGCCAACAATGTTCAATGTTTCTCTCTCAGCTGGAAGGGCACGTGGCGAACATGGCGGCATCTGCTGGCTTTCATGTGGCTCTACCAAAAAAGGGCTCTCTCCAAAATGTTTCCTCTTTTAAAGGATTCCAGCACAAACTCCACCTTCAGTGGGTGGAGACACACCTCCATGGAAATCATCTAATCAAAAGTTACCACCCACAATTGGGTAGGTCACATCTTCATGGAAACAATCAAAATGCTCCCACCCAGCAACACTGAATGAGGATCAAAGGGCATGGCTTTTCTGGGGTCCACCACAGATTCAGCCCAGCACAGTCTCTACCTGAGATTCTACAAAACTTTCATGCACTATGATTACTTTCCAGAAACCTACAACCTCCAGATGGGTTCCAAGGTCAGGTAAGTCCTGAAACCCAGAGGGGCCAGCCTCTCTAGAACATCAACTAGTTTCATCCCCCATCCCATATTATTGACAGCCCTTTCCAACTTGAAAAAGTTAGAATGGGGAGAGCCCAAATACCCCTAAAGATTGGGAGAAGGATCAAAGGAGAAAAAGGAGCTATAACAGAGAAGATAGGATTTAACAAATGAGTATGACTGCTGAATCATTTTAGTCTCCAATATCTTGGGGCAACTAGAAGGAAAAAATCTAAAATTGCGAAACTATAATACATACCAAACTCTGAAATCTGTCCTATAAGTACTCGTCACAATGTATGTGCTGGTTTGAAAGGAAGTATGCCCCCTAAGAAAAGCCATGTTTTAATATAAATCCCATTTCATAAAGGTAGAATAATCTCTACTCAATGCTGTATGTTTGAAACTAATGAGATCATCTCCCTGGTTGATGTGATTTAGTTAAGAATGGTTGTTAAACTGGATTAGGGGATGACATGTCTCCACCCATTTGAGTGG
>PVIY010025836.1:0-36162 GCA_004026745.1 Myrmecophaga tridactyla | reverse complement strand
GTTTTTGGATCAGAGCTCAGCTGTTTTATTTACTCAGAGAGCTTGTGTTGGTGCCCTTTGCCCAGCTCCCCATAGGGTGATGTCGTATGAGTCAGATATACCCTGTGAGTTGAGTGGAGTTTTGTACAACAAGAGAATTCTGAAATTACGGAACTTAGAGCTTATATAGGACAGCTGGGCCTTCTGCCCATCTTCCTCTCCAGAGCTTCATAGAGAAACCTTTGCTCTTGAATGTAAACAAATCCTGTCTGGAGAGAGAAAGGAATGACCTTTGTTTCACCACCTTGGAATGTAAATGCATAGTTCTGGGGAGAGATAGGACTTCTTATCTCTCCACAGTTCTCTATATTTAGAGTTGCTTTTCAATCATTCCTTAACCAGGAAAGGGATGAGGAAGGATCCCTTTGTTCAGAAAGCCGTCCCCATGCTGAAATGTGAAAATATTTATGAAACATTTTTTCCTGACAAGTATATGCTCTGGGATGAGCATTCGTAAGATTGGAGATGTGATTCTGTCATTTAGTCACCTTCCCCACGAATTCTTCATGATATGGGCATCTTATTAAGTTGAATGAGGATGATTCTCCTGTTTAAAGAAAAGCAATCTAGTTACTTCATTTTCTGCCCAACTGAGGAAACAGTGCTCCATTACAATTCTGGAAAGAAAAATTGTTATATTTATTAAGATGCTTGTGGATCTCTAGCTTTTCCCTAAGAAATTTGAAGGATAATTTTTGTCTATTATTGATTGTTAATCCTATGTGCTAAAATTAGAACTTATTTTGCTTATTCCCCACCTAATATGTGTCTCCACTGTAGAGTTATTCTTCTGCTTGAAATCCTTACCATAATAGTTTTAAATTATTTTCAGCATTGAATGTTAGGATGGTGACAGTAAGGGTGGGTGTGTTATGTGGTCTTGTACAATAGAAATTACAGGCCACTAAGGTCCAAGTATCTATTTAGAACACCACGGCTATGACACAGTCGAATTACAACCACCATAGAATGACAAAAGGTAAATAAAAGAAGGGAAATATTTATGTGGCCCATTTGCAATCTGTTGATTAGGCTTCGCTGAAGGGTTTTCTGTGAAGTTGTGTTAGTATATTTTTACCCTGCTCTTCACCACTGATTTCCATTTTCCATGTAGGGAAGGAATTTTCTAAACATTTGAAGGGTTGTAGATTAGAGTTTTATTTTTAAAGATGCTAACAGCACTAATTACAGATTTGTTTCTATGGTGATAGAAAAGTGAATTCAATACAGGAAAAATACATCCAAAAGCGAATTTGAAAGGAATTCACAAGTATGGAGTTTGGAAGTTGTTTGCCGTGCCTCATAGGCAAAGGACTGAGATATAGTTAAGCTGAAGAAAGTGAAAATAATTAAATCATTGAGTTCATACCATAAATTTCTACAGGTAAATGTAGCTAAATCTTTCATAGTGTATACTCTTCTATATGTGCCTCAGGCACTGCACAAAACACGTTAAAGGTCAGACTTGTATATGGGATATCTTAAAACCTGTAAATAATTCATTCAGTTATTGAATACATTGTAGGTACTACACCCTTATTTGAACATCACAGATGAAATAGATATTGATTCTTTCCTCAGTGGAAACAAGCAATAGAGAATATGAACTAGTTAAGAAAAATGTGATAAATGTTGTAAAAGTGCTTATAGGTACTTAAAGGCTAGACAGAGTATTTCCTATGGCATTTAAGAACAGCTTTATTGAAGATTCAACAGAACTTGGATATGCAAAGAGAGAGAGAGAGAGAGAGATTGAGAGAGAGAGAGAGAGAAGAATAACATTTAGGCTGGAAAAACAGCATAGACAAAGGTACAGTGGAGAGAAAGGGATGAATTGGAAAGAATGACTGTGGGAAAGCGGGGCTTAGAAAATATTTGGAAAAATGTCATAGAGGTCCATGAAGGCCCATCTGAGGTATTTGGACTTTGTTTTTCTGTTACTTTCTTGGTAGGAACTGAGAAAGTATTGTGAGATTTTGAAAAGAAAGTGTCATGAATGATGTGTAATGGGAGGTAGAGAGAGACCAGGTAGAAGCCCTCTAATTCATCTCCCGTGCAGTCATCTAGATTAGAAGCTATAAACCGTAATACCAGAAAGATAGCAATGGGGAATGGAAAGAAAGGGGTAGGTGTGAAAAACAAGTTTGGGGACATAGGGGAAATAAAGGAATCAAAGATTAAGCTTTGTATCTTGAGCCAGGGAATACTAAAGACAGGGTATGTGGAGAGGAGGAGGAATTGATTAGATTTGTAGACTAGGTGAGTGGTTTTACTGTTTATTTACATTTGGAATTCAGGGGGAAGAAGAGGGTTGTGAGGTGAGATAATAAATTCAGTCTTTAAAATGATCGTACTGATTTCTGGGAAGATAGCAGAATAGGGCAGACTGAATTCACTCCTGCTTTTTAGAATATGATGGGGGCCAGGAAAAAATGACTGGGACTGCAGTCCCAGGTGATGAATGATTGAAGAAGGTGTTCAGTATTTCATAGGGAGGAGTGAGGCTGGGGAATTGGGATGGGGAGAGCAGCATGTGGTCTGATCATCTTTTACCGTCTCTGGGGATGGGCGGCGTATGCAGGGAAGTCAGGATCTGAGGGAACTGACTGTGCTTGTGCTCCAGCCTGCCTCAACTGCTGGCTGGGAAAACTTCCCTATATGTCTCACAGCCAGCAGTGACTGTGGAGAGCTCAGACTCATGCCTGTCTGTCCACTGTGAAAAGCCGTGTTCCCGGGTGCTGGGATCAGTCACCTGGCTGGGTGCCATGAATAGCCATCCTGTTGTGTGTGGTGAATGGTGGTTCCACTGGGCAGGCTGAATGGTGGTTCTGCTGGGTTCCAGGTGCTGTGATCAACTGCTTCAACAGGTGCTGTGATTGACTCACCTGTCCTGTGTGCCAGGACCAGCTATCCCACCACCATGTGCCAAGAGGAGTCCCCTTGATGTGTACATCATCTTCCCAGCCAGCTGCTGCAGTCAGGGAGGGACAGGCCTGATGGGGGGAGAGGTGGGCTTGAGAGGGGGAGGTGCCTGAGGACCACCACCTGCTGCGAAGTGGTAAGCATAGTCTGGCAAACTCCCTACTTGCTGAAGTTTTTTTATAAATATGTATTTTATGTATTCTTTTATTATTATTTATATATTTTAAAATATATACTATTATTTTTATTTTTAAGTTTAATTAAAAAAATTTTCTCTCTCTTCTATGGGCATCAGTTTGAGTTCATTCTCATTGTATCTTGGGGTATCTCCTGACTTTGGGGCCAACTGTTGCTGAAGTGTGTTTTCATTTATATATTTTAATTAATTAATATTTTGAGGGATGCATTGGCTGGGAATCAAGCCCAGGTTTGCTGCATGAAGGGTGAGCAGCTGTTTGCCTCTGAAGTACCCCTGTACCCTGCCTAGCTCTTACTAGCCCCTCAAGTAGAATTATCCCCACTACATGAGATCTAGGCCTTGGTTAGTGGGCAATTACTGGCAAACTAAGTCCAAAAGGGAGCCTTTCATGCAAAACCAAGTAAATAGGAAACTTTAGATAAAAGAAGGAAAGCAACTTGCAAAATAACTGTATTATGATAATCAAATGCCCAATCAACAGAAAATAACAAAGCATGTGAAGATCCAAGCAGAAATGGCCCAGGCAAACAACCAAATCAAAACACCAGAGGGGACACAGAGTTCAGAACTACTCAAGGATGTTTATAAAGAAATAAAGGTTATCAGGAGCACAACAGAAGAGCATTAATTCCAGATATTAAATAGAAAAAGGGAAGATCTCACAGAGATGAAAGATACAGTTGACCAAATTAGAAAATATAGTAGAGGCAGAAGACAGCAGATTTGAAGAAGCAGAAGGGAAAATAAGTGAGCTAGAAGACAGAATAATTGAACTACAGCACACAAAAGAACAAATGGCAAGAAGAATGGAAAACAGTGGAACTGGAATTTAGGGAAATGATGGACAACAAAATGTAAACAAATTTAGGAATCACTGGAGTCCCAGATGGAGAAGAAAACAGTAAAGGAGCTGGGAAGGTTAGTTGAAGATATAAGCTGGGAAATTTTCCCAACCTTTATAAGAGATATAAGTATGTGAATCAAAGAGGCCCAGTGAACCCCAAATGGAATAAATCCAAAAAGGCTTACTCCAGGACACATATTAATTTAGCTGTCAAATGTTGAAGAGAAGTAGAAAGTCCTGAAAGCAGCACGAGAAAAGCGATCTATTACATACAAGGGAAAACACATTGAGGGTGAGTTAGGACTACTCTGGAGGCACCATGGAGGCAAGAAGGCAATGGTATGATATATTTAAGAACCTGAACAAGAAAGGCTTCCAGCCAATAATTCTTTATCCAGCCAAACTGTCCTTTAAAATTGAGGGAGAGCTTAAAATCTTCAAAAGTAAAGACTGAGAGAACTAATCAACAAGAGACCGGCTGTATAAGAAATAGTAAAGGGAGTCCTGTCTGCTTAAAAAAAAAAAGGATAAGATACGGAGGTCTAGAGGAGGGCACAGAATTGAAGAGTATCACCTAGGGTGATTTAAAGGATAAAAAGAGAGAGCCAGAAAAGAATATATAGATCTGATAGATGAAAATGTAAGGATAAGATGGTCCATTCACAATCTGCTTTCACAGTAATAACTTTGAACATTAATGGACTAAACTCACCAATTATAAGATCATCAGAAAGGATTAAAAATATAATCTGTCTATATGCTGTTTACAAGAAATGCATCTTAGACCTAAGAGCACCAATAGATTGAAAGTGAAAGGATGGAAAGGATGTTCTATGCAATCTGTAACCGAAAGAAAAGCAGGAGTAGCTATACTAATATCAGATAATAGAATTTAAATGTAAAGATGTCAAAAGAGATGAAGAAGGACATTACATATTAATATTAATAAAAGGGACAGTTCACCAAGAAGAAATAACAATCATAAGGGTTTATGCTCCCAATCAAGGAACTCCAAAATTTATGAGGCAAACAATGGCAAAACTGAAGGGAGCTATAGATGTTTCAACAATATAGTGGGAGACTTCAGTACACCACTCTCCTCTATATGACAGACGGTCAGCAAGGAAATAGAGAACCTAAATAATATGATGAGTGACTTAGACCTAAAGACATAAGAGATCATTACACCAGGATATGCATTTCTTCTCTAGTGTACATGGAACAATCTCCAGGATAGATCATATGCTGGGAAACTAAATAAGTATTTATAAATTTAATAAGATTGAAATTATCCAAAGTACTTTCTCTGACCGTAATGGAATGAAGCTGGAAATTAATAAATCATCAAAGAGCCAGAGCTTTCACAAATATTTGGAAACTAAGCAGCACACTCTTAAACAATCAGTAGGTCAAAGAAGAAAATGCTAGAGAAATTGATAAAAACATCTGGAGGCAAATGATAATGAGAATACAACATATCAGAACTTATGGGATATGGCAAAGGCAGTGCTGAGAGGGATATTTATTTCCCTAAGTGCCTCTATACAAAAAACAGGAATGAGCAAAAATCAAAGACATAACTGCTCATTTGGGGGAACTGGAGAAGGAACAGGAAACTAACCCCAAAGCAAATACAAAAGAGAAATATCAAAGATTAAAGCATAAATAAATGAACTAGAGAGCACAAATACAGAAAAGACTCTTGGTTCTTTGAGAAAGTCAATAAAATCAATGGACCTCGAGCTAGACTGACAAAGGATGCAAATAAACAAAATCAGAAATGAAAAGGGGTTTGTTATGATGGATCCTGAATACATTATAAAAATCACAAACGAATTATATAAACAACTATGTACCAACAAACTAGAGAACTCTGATTAGATGTGCAAATTCCTAGAAACACATGAGCTACTTATTCTGACTTGACAAGAAATAGAAGATCTTAAACACCTATTGTAAGAAATTCAATCAGTTATAAAAATACTTGGCCACAAAGAAAAGCCTAGTGCCAAATGGCTTCACAGGAGAATTTTTTTCAAACATTCCAGAAAGGACTAACACCAATTCTGCTCAAATTCTTCCTAGAAAGTGAGGAAAAAGAATGCTACCTAACTCATTTTATTAAGTTAATATTACTCTAATACCAAAATTGGATAAAGATGCTGCAAAAAAAGTTAAACTATGGACCAATCTCCCTAATGAACATAGATGCAAAAATTCTTAAAATACAAGCAAATCAAATCCAAAGACACATTAAAAAAAGTATACATCATGACCAATGGAGTTTATACCAGGAATGCAATAGTGGTTCAACATGAGAAAGTCAATTAACATAATACGGCACATTAACAAACCAAAAGGAAAAAAAATCACATTTTATTGATTGATGCAAAAAAAGCATTTGACAAAATTTAACATCTTTTCATGATAAAACTCTTCAAAAGATCGATATTGAGCAAAAGTTTCTCAATATCATAAATTAGGGCTTATACGTAAAACCCATAGCCAGCATCATACTTAATGGTATGAGATTGAAAGTATTCCCCCTAAGATCAGGAATAACATGCCCATTTTCATCACTGTTATTCAGCATTGTACTCCATGCTGGAGTTATTAGACAGGGGAAAGAAATAAAAGGCGCCCAGATTGGAAAGGAAGAAGTAAAAGTTTCATTATTTGTAGATGACATAATCCTTTACTTGGAAAGCCTTGAGATATCTATAACAAAGCTACTTGAGTTAATAAATTTCCCAATGTGGCAGTATACGAGATGAATGTACAAAAATCTGTAATATTTCTATACACAAGTAATAACCTATCCAAGGAGAAAATTAAAGGAAAACTTTCATTAAAAATAGTGACCAGGGCGGCTGCCGTGGCTCAGCAGGCAGAGCTCCGACCTGCCATGCTGGAGGTCTGGAGTTCGATCCCTGGTGCCTCCTGCCCATATGCAAATTAAAAAAAAAAAATAGTGACCAAAGGAATCAGGTTTCTAGGAATAAGTCTAACCAGGGATGTGAAGGACTTGTACATAGAAAGCTACAAAATATGGTTAAAAAAAATTAAAAAATGACCAAATATATGGAAAGACATCCAATGCTCATGGATAGGAAAGTTGAATGTCGTTAAGATGTCAGTTCTACCCACATTAATCTGCAGATTTAATGCAATAACGATCAAAATCCCAACAACCTACTTTGAAGGTTGGAAAAGCTAGTTATCAAGTTTATTTGGAAGGGAAAGAGACCCTGAATAACTAAAGATATCATGAAAAAGAAAAGCAAAGTGGGAGGACTAATACTTTAAAGTAGTACTTTAAATAATATATATGACTTTAAAGCTTACTGTAAAGCCACAGTGCTCAAAACATCAAGGTACTGGCACAAAGATAGAAGTATCAACCAGTGAAAGTGAATTGAGAGTGTGGAGATAGCCTCCCAAGTCTATGGACAATTGATGTTTGATCAGGCCCCCAAATCCGTAGAACTGGGGTACTGTAGTCTTTTCAGTACATTGGCATGGGTTGTTTGGATATCAATAGCGAAAAGAATGAAAGAGGACCCCTATCTTACATCTTATAGAGAAATTAATTCATGGATTAAAGACCAAAATGTAAGAGCCAGTACCATAAAACTTCTAGAAGCAAATGTGGGGAAACATCTTCAAGATCTAGTAATAGGCGGTAGCTTCTTAAACTTAATACCTTAAGTACAAGCAACAAGAGAAAAAAATAGATAACTTGCAGCTCCTTACATTTGAAAACTTCTGTGCCTCAAAGAACTTTGAGGTGAAGAGTGAAGGTGAAAAGGCAGCCAGAAACACTGGGGGAAACTATTTGGAAACCATTGGATGAAGTGTTGATATCCTATGTACACAAAGAAATTATACAGCTTAATAACAAAAGAACAAACAACCCAATTATAAATGGGCAAAGGATATGAATAGGTACCTTATTGAAGAGCAAAAAGAAATGCTTAAAAAGTACATGAAGAGTTGCTCATTTTCATTACATATAAGGGATATCCAAATCAAGACTACAATGAGATATCGCCTCCCACATATAAGAATGGCGGCTATTAGACAGGAAACTAAATGTTGGAGAGGATGTGGAGAAAATGGGACACATATTCACTGTTGGTGGGAATGTATAATGGTGTAGCCATCATGCAAAACACTTTGGGAATTCCTCATAAAACTAAATATTAAGTTTCCCTTTGACTTGACAGTACCACTGCTCGGTATACACCCAGAAGAGCTGAAAGCAGTGACCAAACGACATTTGCACACAGATGTTTATAAATTGCACTATTCACAATTGCCAAAAGGTGGAACCAATCTAAATGCTGTCAACAAACAAGTGGATTAGCAAAGTGTGTTATATACATATGATGGAATATTATGCAGCAGTAAGACAAAGTGAGGTTCTGAAGCATATGAAAACGTGGATGAACCTTGAGGACATAATTTTGAGTGAAGTAAGTCAGCCGCAAAAGGATAGATACTGTATGATTTCGCTATTATGGCTCTGGTAAAGATAATCTCAGAGTTTGACACTGTAGAATATACCAGACTTACAGTTACACAGAAGCTAGAGACAGGAAAGGCTACCCCATAAGGTTGAACTTAAATGCAAGGAAACAGATAGAAGTGATGGTAATTAATAAGTGGGGTTACAGTAACATTGCCATATTGAAGGTGAATATGATTGAAAGGTGATATATAGTGCCATGTATCCCCTGACTACATCAGTGATTATAAATAAGTTCTTGAATGACCTGTTTCAAAGGTTTGATATTGGACAAAGTTTCAGTAGTACAGGGCATAGGGGGAGAACTAAAATAGCATGCTATGGCTAATAGTTAACATAAGATATCAACACAATTCCCCCAGCATTACCAGGGGCAACTAATTTAAGTGAAGTGGGGGAGGGAGGAGAGATAGGGGGCAGTTTTTATTTGATATTTGCTGAGGCTGTGTTTGTTGGTCCTTTGTCTCTGTGGACCAAAGAAAATTGTCTTAAACTGAGAGTGCTGCTGTTTGTACAACCAAATGAGGATACTGTAAATTATAGGTTGTTTATTTTAGACATTATCCATGATGCCCAGTAAGGGAGCCAAAGAGTACAATGACTGAGAAGCAGAATGGTGAACTGTGATACATGATGGAGTATGGTGCGGCTACAAAAAGGGAGGACGATGAGAAACATAGAATAAACTGAATCAACCTTGGGGATAATGTGATGTGCAAAATAAGTCAGAAACAAAAGAACAAATATGCGACAGTCTCTTTAAGAAAATTGAAGCCTAGATTGTCAGCCCTATGGCAGCCGTACTGAGTATGAAGTTGTAACTGTATTTCTAGATTCTTAGACACTGAGCTGTATGTGTTATCAGGTGGTATTTTCCTGAAACATTGAGCAAGTCTGTGATATGTAAGACCTAGAAATGGAGTGCTGCAGCCCTGAAAGTTAACATAGCTACATACAACAACAGTTAAAATAACCAAAAAAGAGATCATGCCTCAACTAGAGAGAAAAATGAAGTCAGTCTGGCTGGGGGTAAGGTAAATCAGCATACAGGGTAAAAGATGAGTGAGTGTACTCTGGACCTCCACCTACTGTATGAGAGCAAAGGCAGAGAGGTTTATTGTGTCTAGATCCTCAATTTTTGTAACACACAATGTAAATCACCCTGTCTGAATAGCTCATTTAAACAGCCGAACTTCCTGGAGTCTAGAATGGGAACGAGGCCTTGTGATTCTGTCATACCCAGATGCTTCCCAGACTATGGTGAGCTGAAAATGAGAGTATTTATATAGTCCCTGATGGTCCAGTGGAAAACAAAATGAGACTATTAACCTTTCCCATCTGGGGAACCCCGGGTACCCTCTAAACCATTAGAGACTGCCAAGAAAATAGGCCAACCCCCTGTGAACCTTATTTTTGTAGTATAGAAGCTATGTCTATGTATAACAAAGCCTAAATGATGCTTTCAGGAAACCTCTTTTGTTGCTTAGATGTGGTCTCTCCCTCTCTAAGCCAGTTATTCAAGGAAAGCCATTACCCTGCCTCCTACGTGAGACATGACATTCAGGGGTAAACATCTCCCTGAAAACATGGGACATGACTCCCAGGGATGAGTCTGGTCCTAGCACTGTGGGATTGACAAGGCCTTCCTGGGCAAAAGGGGTAAAAGAAGTATAATAAAATAAATCATCAGTGGCTAAGAGAGATCAAATAGAGTCAAGAGACTATTCTGGAGGCTGCTGTTTTGCAAACTTCTTTTTGGTAATGGCCATTGTAGTGGGTGTGAGATAATATGTCATGTGGTTTTAATTTGCATTTCTGTAATAGCCAGTGAAGTTGAACATCTTTTCATATGT
This sequence comes from Myrmecophaga tridactyla, assembly GCA_004026745.1. Lineage (NCBI taxonomy): Eukaryota > Metazoa > Chordata > Mammalia > Pilosa > Myrmecophagidae > Myrmecophaga > Myrmecophaga tridactyla. The sequence goes on along the minus strand of PVIY010025836.1, from coordinate 25,777 downwards.
TTTTTTGAGCCATTTGTATTTTCTTTTCTGAAAAATGTCTTTCCACAACTTTTGCCCATTTTTAAGCTGGGATGTTTGTCTTTTTATTGTTGATTTGTAGACTCTCTCTATATTCTGAATATTAAACCTTATCTGATATGTGGTTTCCAAATATTGTCTTTATTGCCTAAGTTACCTTTTTACTTCCTGACAATGTCTTTTGATGCACAAAAGTGTTTTCTTTTTAGGAGGTCCCATTTATCTGTTTCTTTTTTCATTGCTTGTACTTTGGGGTGTAAGGTCTAAGAAACCACCTCCTATTACAAGATCTTTAAGATATTTCGCTACATTTCTTAAGGCTTTATGGCCTTAGCTCTAGCTTTGAGGTCTTTAGTCCATTTTGAGTTAATTTTTTTATAAGCTGTGAGATATGGGGACTCTTTCATTCTTTTGAATAGGGATATCCAGTTCTCCAAGCAGCATTTATTGAATAGAATGCTCTGATCCATTTGTATTGGCCTGACTGCCTTAGCAGAGATCAGTTGCCCATAGATGATAGGTCTATTTGTGAGTACTCAATTTGATTCCATTGGTCAATATATCTATCTTTATGCCATTACCATGCTGTTTTGACCACTGTAGCTTTGTGTTGTGGTTTAAAGTCAGATAGTGTGAGACTTCCTACTTCATTCCCCTTTCTAAAGATACATTTAGGTATTTGTGGCACCCTGCATTTCCAAATACATTCGGTTATTGGCTTTTCTATTTCTGCAAAGTGAATTGGTATTGCATTGAATCTATAAATCAATTTGAATAAAATGACATCTTATCTATATTTAGTCTTCCATAAACACTGTATGTTCTTCCATTTCTTTAAGTCCTATTTGATTTCTTTTAGTAATTTCTTGTAGTTGTCTGTGTATAGGTCATTTGTGGCCTTGGTTATATTTACTCCTAAATATTTTATTCTTTTGGTTGGTCTTGTAAATGGAGATTTCTTTTCTTGATTTCCTTCTCAAAATGCTCATTAGTACTGTATAGATTCACTACTGATTTTTGGGGTGATTTGTACCTGCCACTTTGCCATACTCATGTATTCGTTCTAGTAGCTTTGCTGTAGATTTCTTGGAATTTTCGACATATAGCATGTCATCTGCAAACAGTGAAAGTTTTACTTCTTCTTTTCAATTTGGATGCCTTTTATTTCTTTTTCTTGTCTAATTGCTCTTGCTAGAACTTCCAGCACAGTGCTGAATAACAGTGGTCACAGTGGGCTTCCTTGTCTGGTTCCTGATGTTAGAGGGAAAGCTTTCAGTCTTTTCCCATTGCATATGATTATTAGCTGTTGGTTTTTCATATATTCCCTTTATCATGGTGAAGAAGTTCCCTTGTATTCCTATCCTTTGAATGTTTTCATCAATAAAGGGTGTTGAATTTTGTCAAATGCCTTTTCCTTATCAATCGAGATGACCATGTGGTTTTTCCATTTTGTGTTAATGATACGATGTATTACATTAATTGACTTTGTATTGAACCGCCCATGCATACCTGGATTAAATCCCACTTGGTTGTGGTATATAATTCTTTTAACGTGCTGCTGGATTTAATTTGCTAATATTTTGTTGAGGGTTTTTGCATCTATATTTATTAAAAAGATTTACCTGTAATTTTCTTCTCTTGTAGTATTCTTGTCTGGCTTTGGTATTATTGTAATGTTCACTTCATAGAATAAGTTAGGTAGCTTTCCCTCTTCTTCAACTTTTTGAAGAGTTTGAGCAAGATTGGTACTAATCCTTTCTTGAATACTTGATAGAATTCACATGGGAAGCCATCTGGGCCTGACCTTTATTTTGGGGGAGCTTCTTGGTGACTAATTCAGTCTCTTTATGTATGATTGGTTTGTTGATATTGTCCATTACTTTTCAATTCAAAGTTGGTTGTTCATGCTTTTCTCGGAAGTTGTCCCTTTTGTCTACATTGTCTGTTTTATTAGTATATAGTTGCTCATAGTATCCACTTTATTTCTTCATGGTCAGTGGTTCTGTTCCCTCTCCCATTTCTGATTCTCTCTCTCTCTCTCTCTCTCTCTCTCTCTCTCTCTCGTCAGCCTAACTAAGGATCCCTGATTTTATTGATTGTCTTGAAGAACCAACTTCAGGTTTGATGATTCACTCTTTGTTTTCATGGTCTCAATTCCATTATTTCTACCCTGATCTTTGTCATTTCTTTCCTTTTGTATATTTTGGGGTTAGTTTGCTGTTCTTTCTCTAGTTCCTCCAGGTGTACAATTACTTCCTCGATTTTTGCTCTTCTTTTTAAAATAGGCATTTAGGGCAATGAGTTTCCCTCTTAGCACTGCCTTTACAGCATCCTCTTTATCCTTTATCTTTCCTTTTGGTGTTATATGTGCCACCACCCCTTTTCCCTCAGTCATACTCATATTCAGCTTAATTCAGTGTACTTATATTATTTTGCTACAATCAGGTAGAATTGTGCTATCCATATCTGAACTTTTGCTGTCAGTACTGTTACACAGTTTGTATTCCTTCAGCACCAAATGTCCAATCTCTACCCTCTTTCTATCTCCTAATAACCTGTGTTCTTAACTCTCAAAGTTCACTCATTAATGTTAGTTTGTATTAGTGAGACCATAAAGTGTTTATCCTTTTGTTTCAGGCTACTTTCACTCAGCGTAATGTCCTAAAGGTCCATCCACATTGTTACATGCTTCATGACTTTATTCTTACTTACTGCTGCATAATATTCCATTGTATGTATACACGCCACAGCTTATTTAGCCATTTAATGGTAATGGACATTTGGGCTGTTTCCATCTCTTGGCAGTTGTAAACAATGCTGCTTTAAACATTGATATGCAAATGTCTTGTTTGTTTCCTTGCCTTCAGTTCCTCTAAATACATACCAAGTAATGAGATTGCTGGGTCATAAGGCAATTCTATACTTAACTTCCTGAGGAAACTGCTTTCAGAGCATTTGCCATTTTACATTCCCACCAACAGTGGATAAGTGTGTCTCTTTCTCCATATCCTCTCCAGCATTTGTTGTTTTCTGGTTTTTATGATAATGGCCATTTTAGTAGGTGTTAGATAATATCGCATTGTATTTGTATTTCCCTAATAGCTGGTGAAGCTGAACATCTTTTCATGTGCCTTTTAGCCATTTGTATTTCCTCTTCGTCTGTTCATGTCTTTTGCCATTTTTAATGGGTTGTTTGTTTTTGTGTTGTTGAGTTGAAAAATTTCTTTATTTTTTCTGGATACTAAACCTTTGTCTGATATGTGGTTTCCAAATCTTGTCTCCCATTGCATAGGCTGCCATTTTACTTTCTTGACATAGTTCTTTGATGCACAAAAGTGTTTAATTTTGAGGAGACCCCATTTATCTATTTCTTTTTTCCTTGCTTATGCTTTGGATGAAAGGTCTAGGCAACTGCCTCCTATTACAAGATTTATAAAATATTTCCCTACATTTTTTTCCAAGTTTTATGGTCTTAGCTTTAACATTTAGGTCTTTGATCCATTTTGTGTTAATTTTTAATATTGTATACTGTAACATATATACAAAGCAAAGAAGGAAAAAAGCAATAGTTTTCAAAGCACTCTTCAACGAGTAGTTATAGGACAGATCCCAGAGTTTGTCATGGGCTACCATGCTGTCATCTCAGATTTTTTCTTCTATCTGGTCCAGAATATAGAGGTTAGAAGGAATAAATATATATTTTTTATCATCACAATCGACTTTTAAAATTTTTTGCGATAAACAACATATATACCAAAAAGCAGTAAATTTCGAAGCACAGTGCAACAATTAGCTGTAGAACAGATTTCAGAGTTTGGTACGGGTTACAGTCTCACAATTTTAGGTTTTTACTTCTAGCTACTCTAAGATACTGGAGACTAAAAGAAATATCAATTTAATGACTCAGCAATTGTATTTGTTTGTTAAACCCTACCTTCTCTGTATAACTCTACCATGACATTTGATCTTTCTGTCCCACTTTTTAGGGGTATTTGGGCTATGGCCAGTCTAACTTTTTCATGTTGGAAGGGACTGTCAGTAATATGGGGTAGGGAGATGGAACTAGCTGATGCTCTGGAGAGGCTGGGCCCTCTAGGTTTCAGGATTTATCTGGTCCAGGGACCCATCTGGAGGGTGTAGGTTTCTGGAAAGTTACCTTGGCACATGGAAACTTTGTAGAACCTTATAATTGGCTGGAATGGTTTTGATTGGGGTTTGGCAATTATGGTAGGTAGCAATGTCTAATTGAAGCTTGTGTGACAGTGACCCCCAGAGTAGCCTCTTGACTGTATTTGAACTCTCTCAGCCTCTGAAAGTTTATTAGTTATACTTCTTTCCCTCCTTTTGGTCAGGATGGAATTGTTGATCCCACAGTGCCAGGACTGGAATCATCCCTAGGGGTCATCTCCCATGCCGCCAGGGAGCCTTTCACCCCTGGACATCATGACCCACATAGGGGGAGGGCAATGATTTCACTTACAGAGTTGGGCATAGAGAGAGTGAAGTCACATCTGAGCAACAGAAAAGGTCCTCCAGAAGTAACTCTTACACATACCTATAGGTAGGCTAAGCTTTTCCACTACCTACATAAGCTTCACAAGAGTAAGCCTCAAGATTAAGGGCTTGGCCTCTTGATTTGGGTGTCCCTAATGTTTCAGATAGTATCAGGGGATTCCCTGTTGTTCAAGTTTAATGGTTACGTATTTTTCCTCCCATCTGTCAAGAACCATGCCAATACTTTTTGATTATGTGCTTAGTATATATTAGGATGTATCCAGTTACTACCTTAAACTATACAGGATTAAAGGCCCTCGTTCTTATTCTGGGCTTCCTGTTTTTCAGTTGTTCAAATGAGCTATCCAGACAGGTTGAGTTAGATTATGTGCTATGGAAAATTTAGGTTCTGGACAAAATAAACCTTTCTTCCTTTGGTCTCAGAGTAGGTACAGTTCTAAAATATAGACAATGTCTTCCTTTTCCTCATTCTGTGAATAACCTTAATCTCAACCTGATTGGCTTTGTTCTTATCTCTAAATAGCAATTTATACATATGTAAAACATCCTCTCAAAATCCAAAAATAATAATTACCACTCAACACTAAATCACTTTGAGTTAATTTTTGTATAGGGTGTGTGACATGTATCCTTTTCATTCTTTTACAAATGGATATCCAGGTCTCCAAACATTTTTGAAGAGGCTTTTCTGGTCTCAGGTGGCTTGGCTTGACTGCTTTATCAAAGATCAGTTGTGCATAGATGTGGGGTCTATTTCTGACCACTCAGTTAGATTCCATTTGTCAGTATATCTATCTTTATGCCAGTACCATGTTGTTTTGACTGCTGTGGCTTTGTAATATGCTTTGAAGCCAGGTGGGGTGAGACCTCGCACTTCATTTTTCTTTCTCAAGATATTTTTAGCTATTGGGGGCTCCCTGTCCTTGTAGAGAAGCTTGGTTGTTGGTTTTCTTTTTCTGCAAAATAAGTCTTTGGGATTTTAATTGGCATTACATTGAATCTATATATCAATTTGGGTAGAATTGACATCTTAACTATATTTAGTCTTCTAATCCATCAACACCGTATGCCTTTCCATTCATTTAGATTTCCCATGATTTCTTTTAGCAATTTCTTGTAATTTTCTGTGAACAGATCTTTTGCATCCTTAAATTTATTCCTAAATATTTGACTCTTTTTGTTGCTTTTGTAAATGGATTTTTCTTCTTTATTTCCTCCACAGATTGCTTATTGCTAGTGTACAGGAACCCTGCTGATTTTTTGGTATTGATCTTGTTCCCTGCCACACTGCTGTCTTCTTTATATCTACTCTCAACTCGTTGATTTGGTTTGTTGTTGTTTTTTCTTTTATGAGAGTTTTGCATCTGTTCTAACATCCTGAATTCGTTTTTCGACTCCTTTATCTCATTTGAAGTGTTGGTTTGTTCCTTTGTTTGGGCCTTATCTTCGATTTTCCTAGTATGACTCATTATTTTCCGCTAGCAGTCTAGGCATTTGATGTCCTTAATTAGTTTTTTTTTTTTGTGGAGGTTTTCACTCTTTTACCTTTGGTTTTCCTGCTGGATGGCTTTGTTTTCTATTTTTAACATTAGTTCAATTTATTGTAGACCTCTAGCATAGGTTCTGTTTAACTGATCAGAATTTTTCAATTCTTGTTTTTCTGTTTCTTGTCCTGACTATATGGAGCCTTTTTGGTGAGGAGGGTCTCCTCAGATATTGTCAACCCCAGTCAGATTGTCCCAGTCCAGAGACTCCATGTCTCCGGAGGAGAAAATAGCCAGCATCAGACTTCTCTCAGTGTGAGACCCAGCAGGTTGTCAGCTTTTCCTGTGAAGCCTCTAAACTCTGCTTTTCCTATCCTGCCCATCGCATGGTTCTTGTCTACCTACTCTTTCCACCAGGGTAAAGCGATGCAGTGCCTTTAATTTCAGCAGGCTCTCCCTGCCACAGGGGTAGTTGAGACAGAGGCTGCAGTAGCAGATAGCCTTCAATTACTTCTATTTTCCAGTCTCTGGGGCCTAAATTCCCTGAAGCAGGACTCCACTTGAGCTGGACTCTGCTCCCTTTTACCTGATTAGTTACTTTGTCTCTCGGATAGTGCCTTAGTTCTACTTTTGCCTGGAGCAGTGCTGGAGCCTGAGGGGGCTTTCAGTTCTATCTAATGAGCTGTTAAGAGGTTAAAAAAAAAAAATGCGAAAAGCCAGACCCCCTTTCCCAGGACTGCTAATCAAGAGTTGAGTTGGTATGTGTCTCTATGTATTCTCAGGCTCTACTGTGCCCCTTTTCTTGAGGTCCAGCCCTTTTCCAGTATTTTGTGTTACCCAACTCAGAAAGCCTCTGGTTTTGTTTTTTTTTTTACATCAGCCCTGCCCCTCTCTGCCAGGGTGAAAACTCCTCTTTTCTTTAGTGCTTATTCCAGGTTTATCTGTGTTCGGGCCTGCTTTCAGTAGTCACAATTTGTTCATTAATTTTGCAATTGGAGGTTGATTGAGCTAAGCCTTTGCTACTAGTAAAATCTCTTTCCATTCTCCTTAGGGAACCAGCCTGCCAAGCCCATTGAGGAGGGTCCCTGGCCTCTGTGGCTTGGGAAGATTACAGTTCTGTGTGGAATTTCAGCCATTCCAACCCCTCCAGATGGGTGTATGCTTTGTGTCCAGTCACCCCAGCAGTTAATCTGTACCATTCCTGGCTATTTATTAGCTGCGCTGGAGGAAGAACTAAATTCCTCCCTTCACCATGCTGCCATCTTGCCCCTGCAGCATGAATCTTTTTGTCTTTTCTTCAAGTTCACAGGTTGTTTCTTCTACCACTTCCAATTTGCTTTTGAAACTCTCAGGAATTTTTCATTTCAGTTATTGTCATCTTCATCTCCAGTATTTCTGTTTGATTCCTTTTTAAAAATTTGTTCTCTTTATTGAGATTCTTGTATTGTTCTTTCATCATTCCTTTAGATCTTTCTCCGTTATCTCCTTTATCTCCTTGAGCATAGCCAAGGTCATTTTAAAAAAGGTCTTGACTGGTATGTCCAACGTCTGTTCTTTGATGATGGTTTCTGAACTTTTTTTTGTTCTTTTGTATGGGCCATCATTTCCTGTTTCTCTCTCTTGTGGTATTTGTTGCACCATGTACCTTTTTGTATTTTAAATTGTTAACTCTGAGATTGGCCCCTGAGTTGTCAGTTACTTAAGTTTATACCCAAATGGTGATATGAAAGAGATATTCTTGAGTGGGAGAAGGTAAGAAAAACGAACAAACCAATGTAAAAAAAAACCCTGTTTCAGTCTTTGCAAATTGCCTCTGGTTTGACTGGTGCTGTCCTTCAGAGTGTAGTCCTATCACAAAGATTAGCCCAAGATGATAGTGAAGTTTAGGATCCTCTGCACCTTTTCTGAGCCTAAATCTTGTCCTGTGCTTGTACTCATACATAGCCTTAGGTTTTCCCCTTTTACAGGTATCCCAAATGTCCTTTCTACTCCTTATGAAATAGACTTTAATTCTTCCTGGGTATTCTATTTTATGTCTTATAACTGGTAATCCTGAGCCAAAGGCTGGCTTAATTTATCATTTCTCAACATGTTTTAGCTGTACTTGCTTCTGCCTGCAGGGTGATTTCCCGGAGGGCAAGTGTAGAGGAGTTTTTCATCTTTCTGCATCTCTGTCAGGCACCTGAACACAGCCATAAGTCTCTTTTGTAGGTGAAAGTCTTATCACTTTCTGAAATTTAGTTCATTTAGATTTCTTTGTACTCTTAATTCTTTGATACTTTAAGAATAAATAATTTCATTTTATTGAGGTATAATTCACATAACATAAAATTTACCTATTTGAAATGTAAAATTCATTGACTTCCAGCATGTTTTCCATGGGTACAGCCATCACCACTATTTACAGGACATTTTCATCACTCTGTAAAGGAACCCCAGACACATCAAGGAGTCATGCCCCATAACCCCTTTCCCCAGCCCCTGACAACTAATCTGCTTTCATTGTCTTTGGAGTTGCCTATTCTGTGCATCTCATATAAATGGAATCTTACAATGTTTGGCCTTTTATAGCTAGTTTCTTTCATGTAATGTAATGTTTTCCAGGTTCCACGTTATAGCATCTATCAGTAAATGATTTCCGTTTATAGCTGAATAATATTTCTTTGTACATATATGCCATATTTTGCTTATCCATTCATAAGTTAATGGACATCTTTTTTTTTTGAGTGAGTCAATATATCATTCCTTTTTATTGATTACTAGCACTCTATTATATGGAATATTTTTTGTTCATTCTTCTGTTGAAGGACATCTGATATATAGAAAATATAAATAAAACTGCTGTAAATATCTACATACATTTTGTGTATGTAGATATTTTCATTTCTTTTCATTTCTCTTTACTGAATACTTAGGAATAGGATTGCTAGGTTATATGGCAGGTGGATGTTGAAATTTCCTTTTTGTTCAGTCTGCTTTTTATAATTGATTATTTGCTAATTTCCCTCATATAAGTTTTTTTAATTAAAAAAATTTTTTTTAAAAACTATAACAACAAACAAGCACAAACATTTCTAACTTAAGAGCATTCTGTTTTACATATATAATCAGTAATTCACAATATTATCACATAGTTGCATATTCATCATCATGATCATTTCTTAGAACATTTGCATCAATTCAGAAAAAGAAATAAAAAGACAACAGAAAAAAATTCATACATACCATACCCCTTACCCCTCCCTTTCATTGATCACTAGCATTTCAATCTAAATTTATTTTAACATTTGTTCCCCCTATTATTTGTTTTTATTCCGTATGTTTTACTCATCTGTTGGTAAGGTACATAAAAGGAGCATCGGACACAAGGTTTTTACAATCACACAGTCACATTGTGAAAGCTATATCATTATACAATCATCATCAAGAAACGTGGCTACTGGAACCCAGCTCTGCATTTTCAGGCAGTTCCCGCCAGCCTTTCCATTACATCTTGACTAACAAGGTGATATCTATTTAATGCGTAAGAATAACCTCCAGGATAACCTCTCGACTCTGTTTGGAATCTCTCAGCCATTGACACTTTATTTTATCTCATTTCACTCTTCCTGCTTTTGGTTAAGAAGGTTTTCTCAATCCCTTGATGCTCAGTCTCAGTTTATCCTAGGATTTCTGTCCCACATTGCCAGGAAGGTCCACACCCCTGGGACTCACGTCTCATATAGACAGGGGGTGGGCAGTGAGTTTGCTTGTTGTATTGGCTGGCGATAGAGGCCACATCTGAGCAATGAAAGATGTTCTTTTGGGGGTGACTGTTAGGCCTAATTCTAAGTAGGCTTGATCTATCCTTTGTGGGGTTAAGTTTCATATGAACAAACCCCAAGATTGGAGGCTCAGCCTATTCCTTTGGTTGGCCCCACTGCTTGTGAGGATATCAAGAATTCCACTTGGGAAAGTTGAATTTTCCCCCTTTCTCACCATTCCCCAAAGGAGACTTTGCAAATATTTTTTTATTCATTGATTAACGGACAACTTGATTGTTTCCACTTTTTGGTCTATATTAAAGGCTCCTATAAACGTGTATTTAAATTTTTTCTTTCAATTCCCCTGGGCATATGCCTAGGATTGGAATTACTTGGCCATCGTTTAAAATAATCCTGTTAATATGCTGCTGAATTCAGTTTCCAAGCATTTTGTTGAAGATTTTTGTATGTATATTTGTTAGAGATACTGGTCTGTAGTTTTCCTTTCTTGTGCTGTTTTTGGTTTTAGGGTTAGATAGGCATCTTAAAACCAGTTATAAAACATTTCTTCCTCAATTTTTTTTCCACAGAATTTGAAAAAGACTGATGTTTTAAAAATATTTGATAGATTCACCAGTAAAGCCATTTGGTCTCGGACCTGTTTGTTTTTGGAAAATTTTTCATTACTGATTCAATCTCTATTATAGTCTTATTCAAATTTTCAGATTCTTCTTGAGTCAGTTTTGGCAGTTTGTTTCTAGGAATTTATCCATTTCGTCTAGGTTATCTAATTTGTTGGTATTAATTTTTTTCCATAGTATTCTCTTATAATTGTTTTTTATTTCTGTAAGCATCAGTACTTTTTGCTGTTTTTAGTAATTTGAGTTTTCTTTTGCTCTTGGTCAGTCTAATTAAAATGTTTGTCAGTTTTCTTGATCATCTCAAGCAATTGTTGGTTTCACTGATTCCATTGTTTTCTTATTTCACTTATCTTCCACTCTGTACTTTATTTCCTTCCTTTTGCTGGCTTTGTTTTTGTCCTTCTATTCCTGCTTCATTGAAGTAGACAGTTAGGTTATTGATTTGAAATTGTTCTTCTTTAATCTTGGCATAGTTATAAATTTCCCTCTGAGCCCTGCTTTTCCTTCATCCCATTAGTTTTGGGATTCATTTCTATGTGCCTGTAAGCATTTACTGATTTTTTTTGATGTACTGGTTAAGAGTATGTTTTTTTAACTTCCACATACTTATTAGTTTTCCTTCTATTGATTTCTAATTTCAATCCATTGTGGTCACACAAAATCCTTTGTATAATTTCAGTCTTTTACAAATTGTTAATGCATTTTGTGGCCTAGCATGGTCTATTCAGGGAATGTTCCACATATGCTTGAGAGGAATTTGTATTCTGCGCATGTTGGTTGGAACAACGTTCTGTAGGTTGGTTTATGTGTTATTCAGGTCTTCTCCTTCTGGATTTATCTTCTGTCCAGTTCTATCCAGCAGAAAAATTGGGGTGTTGAAATCTCCAACTGCAATTGTTATTTTTGCTTCTTTTTTTTTTTATGTTGGGTCTCTGTTTATAAGTGCATGTGTGTTTATAATTGTTACATCTTCTTGATGGCTTGACTCTTTTATCAATATATAATGCCCTTCTTTATCTCTTATAGAAGTTTTTGCCTTAAGGTTTATGTTGTCTGATATGAATATGGCCACTCCAGTTCTTCCTTGTTTATTGTTTGTATGGAATATCTTTTTCCATTCTTTCACTTTCAATACATTTGTGTCTTTGGTTCTAAAGTGAGTCCTGTGTATACAGCAATAGTTGACTAATGTCTTTCCTTCTGTCAGTCTCTTCCTCTTAATTAGAATTTAACCAATTTACATCTAATGTAATTACTGATGTGGAAGGAGTTAGATTGCCTTTTGCTATTTTTTCTCTAAATCATATTTTTGTTGTTCAGTTCTTCCATCGCTGCCGTCCTGGTATACAAAACTGCTCCTATGTGGATCCTTTCTCCCCTCCTGTTGTTTTTACAAATAACATGTTTATATGTGTGTGTCCACTCACATTGATTTATTACCATTTTATGTAGCTATATCTTAAATCGTATAGACAAAAAGCACTACTGACCAGAAATGCATTAACACTGACTTTAATATTTGTGAGTGTAGCTAACTTTACTGGTGTATTTTATTTCTTTGAACTCAAGGTACTTTTTAGTGTTCTTTCACTTCAGGCTGGAGGACTCCCTTTAGCATTTCTTGGAGAATAGGTTTGCTAGCAGAAAACCCTCAATTTTTGTTGATCTTGGAATATCTTAAATTCTCCTTCATTTTTGAAGGATAGTCTTGCTGATTATAGTGTTCTTGGTTGACAGTTTGTAGCTTTCTTTGAAAATTTTGAGTATATCACTCTTCTGCCTTCTGGCCTCCATAGTTTCTGATAAGAAGTGACCTGTTAATATTATTGAGGATCCCTTGTACATAACAAGACACTTCTCTCTTGCTGCTTTCAGAATTCTCTTTTACTTTTGATTATAATATATCTCAGTGTGCATTTCTTTGTTTATCCTCCTTGGGATTCATTGGGCTTCCTGGATGTGTAAGTTCATGTCTTTCATCAAATTTAGGAACTTTTCAACCATTATTTCTTCAAATGCACCTCAGGCCCTGTCCCTCTGTCTTCTCCTTCTGGATCAACCATTCTATGTATGTTGGTATGCCTGATTACGTTCCACAGGTTTCTTAGGCTCTGTTCAGTTTTCTTCATTCTTTTTTAAATTCTCAGATTGGGTAATCTCAATGGATCTAAATTTGGGTTTGTCATTTGTTTTTTTTTAGCTGGCTCAGATTTGTTGATCCTCTCTGGTAAAATATTTATTTCTGTTAGTGCCTTGTTTATTTCTACCAGTTCTACTTTGATTGCTTTTGACTTAGCTTTTAACTCTTTGTTGTATTCATTTAGCATTTCTCTGATTTTGTTTCACCCATTTTCCAAGGTTTCCTTTACCTGTTTGAGCATACTTATAATATTGGAGTTAGAGGTACGGTGTTCTAATTCTAATGCCCAGTGCTACACAGGTAGAGTTTCTGTTTTCTTTTTTCAGTATATAATCCATATTTTCTTGTTTGCCTGCCTTGTGATTCTTTGTTGAAAACTGGACCTTTTGAATATTGCAGATGTGTACACTCTGGTATCAGTCTTCTCAGTTTGTTGTTGCTGAATGAACATTATAATATCTGTATTCATTGTTTTGTGTGGCCATAAAATTTCTCTTGGATTAGCTTAGTAGTCAGGTAGTGATTCAACAATTTCCTTAAAACACCTGAAACTAAAGCAGCAGCAGCAACAGTTAAATCCTCCCAGTCTTTGCCATTGAATTCTGTGTGTCTGGGCACTTCTTCAGTACTTACCTGGGGAGTTTACAGCCCTGCTTTAGCCTTCACTTGCTACTTGTGCAGAGCCTTAAGATCAGTCAAAGGTGAGAAGTTAGTGCCTTCTCAGGTATTTTCTAAGCATGTGCTCCACTCTGGAATTACAAAACTTTACCAAAAAAGGCCACTCTGGGCAGGCATGTGGCCTTTTAGATTCACAGTAATAAATGGGGAGCTTTTAAAAACCTTAAAAAGCTCTTTCAGAGTTTTTAAATCTCTAATCTGTCTTTCCAGACTTTTTGGTGTCTATTGTTGGCCTCAACTGTTATTCCTTGCCCCTAGGTGGCAATGGCTAATAAATTTGCCTTTAAATATTTTTGAAATATTCTTCTCAGGCAGTCACTTGTATCTTTGCACAAATCTTTCAAGGAGCCACAACACAGGTCAGAACAACCAACCACAATTCTTTGTGAGGAAAGTCTACTCTTGTCCCTCTGGTACCAGGAATCCATCACGGAAATGCGGATGCTGTCTTCAAGACTGCTGCCAAGTTCTCAAGTGCTAACAAGCATGCTCATAGACGTCCCTGGCCCATAGAAGCCCCTGGCCCATCATTGGGTCATACGCTCTGTGTCTGGTGTGGGGCAGGAAGTTGCCTAGGCCTCTGTAGGGGCAACTCCACTTCCTTGAGGATAGCTTCCCAGGGCTGCAAACAGAACGACTTTTTGAAAATTAGTATTTTGCAGTTAATGTGGCTCATTTTGTTTGTTAATGTGAAAATGATCCATACCTTATGAACTATTCAGACTTTTTGAAAAAGTAACTCTAGTGACACTGCTTTCATAAACTGAGAATCTATGTTTCTCACCTTTGTATTTCTTACAACATTAACTATAATAGTAGATAACATTTCTTGAGTACTTCTGAGTTCCAGGCACCTTGGTGGAATGCATATATCTCATTCAATACTTAGAAACCCTGGACTAGGTATTATTATCAACATCCCCACTTTCCAGATGAGAGATTAAAAAGTTAGCTTAGTATTACACAGCCAGTTAGTGATACATTTATATTCAGTGTTGTCTGTCTCTGGAGCAAAACTTTCAAATTCATATCCCTAGATGGGGTAGATGTATAATATAAGTGAAAGGAATAGGATATAAGAAAAGTTACAAATCAGGCAGCATGATGAATGACAGTATTCATCCTTATTGCTGGTGAAAAAATAAAGAGTAACAGGGAATATGGCATAGTCTCTGAGAGAGTGCATACCTCATTTAAAAGGGGATGTCATTTCTGACCTTCAGCCTGTTTTTACCCCTGTGAAAATGTGAGCCCAGTATTCCAGGTTTTCTAATTTTTCAGTAGACACCAGAGATCCATATTTTTTATATGAAACATCTCAAATTGTAGATTTTGGCTTTTGGTTTAATTCAGGTAACACACCTTTATATTTGGTGAGTCTGAGGTAAAGTATGTCTGCAGGGTATGTTTTGACATGTTTATATATGGCGTCTGGGCAACCAGTTGGCAATCTCTGTGATAGAGTATACACCGTTCTAGACTACCATGTTATGTTGTTTATCAGTGTCCAGTTATTACCTTCTTTTCATATATATGCTAATAAATTAAAGAAGTGAAGATCTGCTCTTAAATGAATGTTTATTATTTACTGTGACTGTGTGGTTGTGCCAATTTAAAAATAAACTACAAAGGTGATACTTAGAATTGTTTTTTTTAAATCCTGAATTCTTCATTTGTCTGTTTTAAGTGGTAGAGTTCTAATATAAGGTTTATCTTATACTAGTTAGATGTGAAGTTTGTTCCAAGTATTTTTGAATGCTTAGTTTATTCTTTTTCATTTACCATGACTTACTTTCTCTCTTTTCTGCTCTTTCTTCTCTGTGATATAGCTTTCACTTTCAGAAGAACAGAATGAGGTAATGAAAAATGGCTGTGAATCTAAAGAGCTGGTCTACCTCGTACAGATTGCCTGTCAGGTAATTTTCTGCGTGTGTTCTCTTTCATATAAAATTTAATAAGAATTATTTTGAGTCATTATTACATTTTTTTGCTATAATATATTTCTCCCAGTGGCTAATAGTTATAATGCATAGAAAGATACTTAAAACACTATTGGAATGTACACTATTGGAATATAATTAGGCTATTAATGACTATTGTAAGAAAATAGATGATATTTTAAAAGGAGATTTATATGTGCTAATATATAATATATGTAACGCACAGTTGACATTGCATATCTGCTCTCTGCCTTTTTAGAAAGCTCGTAAGGTTCTGGACACTTGTGAATGAATAATAGTGACTAGAGTCACTATTTCATTATTCACTAATGAAACAAGTATTTCATTTCATTTTATTCTTTTCCAATTATATTGACATACACACACTCAGAGTTGAGGCAATCAATTTAGTAGTCACTTTGTTAGGTATTTAACTTACCAAATTAACTGAAAATACTTCTTATAAGATTACAAAAAAAGATATATATTGGCCATAAGACATCATTTGTTAGTCACATGTTTTTTTAAAAAAGCATAGATTAAGTTGTCTCTGCCTTAGGATGTTCAGTTTTTCTAACCAAAAGAGTAAATTACTCTGTGGTGTAACAGCAGAACCTGTGTATGTTTTAACTTTTTTTGAGGTTAAATACCATGACTTGTCTTTAATCAGATT
Organism: Myrmecophaga tridactyla; assembly: GCA_004026745.1. Classification (NCBI taxonomy): domain Eukaryota; kingdom Metazoa; phylum Chordata; class Mammalia; order Pilosa; family Myrmecophagidae; genus Myrmecophaga; species Myrmecophaga tridactyla. Next base: position 9,945 of record PVIY010025836.1, on the reverse strand, counting down.
TAAAATAGGTTATCTGTATCATTATTTCCTCTATCATGTATGCACTTAGTATAGTTCTTTTACTCATATATTCAATATTCATTGAGCTTCTACCTATTATTGAATTAATGGTTGTTAAGCAAGTGTTTTGGAGGAAAGCTTTCTTTTTAAAAAATATTGAGTTTTCTTTTATTTGCATTTTTTTCTCAAAAAGTGGTATTCATGTAACTGAAGTCAGAAATCAAATTTGGAAAAGGCTAAGACTTATGCTGTATGGACAGTACTTAAGATTTTAGTCCTGGTAACTTAAAGGAATATCTTTCAGAATAAAATGTTTTTATTTAAGGTTTCAGAATATGGAATTGGATAGTGAGCATAGCATGCATGTAAATAGGATCAATTTGTTTCCCTTTCTAAAATGGCCAATGCTACATTCTATTTATACATGTTTATTGTAAGTAGGTAGCTCTGTTTCACTAAGTTTCAGGTATATTTCATAAATTGTTTCTATTTGACGAGTTAAAATTTAAGTGAAAATATCTAGTGATTTTACTAATCTATTACCATTAGTGATACATGAATATAAATCATATCTTCTTTATCTATAGAGCATCATTATGCTATCAGGGATAGGTTTTAATTAATCTCTCTATAACCTTGAAAATTTTGGCATCTCTTCTTACTATTGATTTCTATATGAGAAATTTCCGTATGAGAATGCACATGCTTTTATTTTCATAAGCAAAACATAATGTCAGAAATAACTCTGCTGTTTTTTTTATAAAATGACCTCAGAAGGCAAGCATGAATGATATGGTATCATGAATACCATACAATGAATGTATAATTGTTATTTGATTCTACTTCCATGTACTAGTGACCTATATAGTTAGATTATTCCCTGGTTGTAAGCATCTTGTCAAGCTGATTAAAAAATTTCGACTACTTAGTATGCTATTTATTACATCAAAGTAGTAATTTACTGAGTTATAATAATACCGTGGCACCTCTTTTCTGCCTTACCATAAGTAATCATTGATATATTCCCATAGCTTACCTTCTGTATTCTAGCTATATATGTCAACGATAAAACATTATTAAACTAGAATCATAATTTTTTATAACTCAGAGTGACTCACAGTCAAACCCTTTAATTTTACAAATAAGGAACCTGTGGCCCTGACTACCAAAGAGGCTCCTAAGCTGTATGGAATCTTAGCAGCAGAATCTGTATCAGGACTTCAGTTTCCTGGCTGTCAGCTTTTTCTGCATCTCTTTGGAATTTTTATTTTGCTTAGCCTTAAAATAAAGATTACCATTCCACACTAACATAATCAACCTATTCCAGAAGCTATTTATTCACATATTTTATCTCTACTAATTTTTAATAATGTACACTTGAAATTCATTTTATTTAATCAAAATTCTTGGTCCTTTATCTTAACCCTATTTTCCCTTGTTCTGTTATCTTGGAAGATAATGAATAAAATAGCTATGAACTTTTTCTTTTCTAGGTAAGTGATAATGGTTAGTTTATGTCTTATCTTTGCATCTTTTTATTATGTCTATGTTTTTAACCTCCAAAGTTTTTTTTTATGTGTGAACTGTGATCCCAGAAGTGTAGACTCCATCTCCCATACTGAATAGATTTTATTTCATTTGGCACCTTTGTATCACATGCATGTTTGGCATACTAATCAATATTATGACATGCAATATCTCTTTTAATTCTTATGCTAGCTCTGTCAGGCAAATAGTCTGATGTCTGTATTAAAGATAATGAAACTAACACTCAAGAATTTAAATGACTTCCCCAAGTTCATAAAACTAAAGAAAAGGACCAGGATTTGTACCTAAGACAAGTAGTTTTTCTTTCTTTTTCCACTATATTCTATTATGATTAATACTTGATTGAGTACTCTGAAATCAGCAAGCATATCCCAGTGATTAATAGACAACGGTGAAATGCACTGAAACTGACAAACCGGTTTCTCTACATGACTTCAGTGGACAAGGGCTTAGATAGCACTCATGGGTATCACATTTTAAGTGGAACTTCAAATTCTGGAGTCCCAGAAGGAATCCAGCCAATATCCTATAGTCTGAGTGATAGTAAAAATATCGGGTATAGCATGAACCCAATGCAATCAGAACAGAGGCCATTCATTCAAATCTTATTTATCCATACTGACGTGTCTCAGCCCTGGTTAAAGTTGACTCTCCCGGGTGTCTTGAAGAAAGATCTTTGGTGGTCCTATCTGAGCCCTCATCTCCCTTCCTCTCATACTAATCAGTATTTGGAAGGAGTTGTCTAAACCCATATAGTGATGTTTTGCCTCGAATGTTCCAAACCTCCCCATCCTCTCTTCTGTATTCCAATAAGCAGAAAGTGTCTGTTGTGCAGAACAATGAGATCAGCTCATATGAGGAAACAGTCTTACCGACCTGTGCCATGACGCTGATCCGGGGGGAATACTGCTCCTTGTTTTCTTTTCTAGCAATGATACTACTTTTTCTTTTTGCATATCCCCTACTTCACAGGATACTTAATTTTTTTTAATTAGTGAAAATGAATAAAAATCATAGGAAATTCAGCAGTATGTCGTAGTAGATACAGTAAATAAACTTTCCTGTCTCAGATGTTGAAAATTCAATAATTTACAAAGGTCTAAAATTAGATCAACTCTGACATTAAATATATTAAGCCACTATATAGAATAAAACATCTAAGTGTAATGTCAATGGTATTGAAGCTTAAAATGTTGTATGTTCTGTTGCTTTGTTCTTTAGCAAATAAGGAAGCATCAACAGTGTTAATTTTAAACTGGCAAATTGAAAGCTAGTTGATGTAGAAAGAATTTATTCTAACATGTAACCTAATGAAAAACCTGTTCTTACCTTTTCCTTCTTTAAGTATAGTGTTGTTAGTGTAAGAATAATTGGTACTTAAAAAGATACTTAGTATTTTACTTTCCCATAGTAAATTCTAGAATGGTGGACATTTATGATTTCTATTGAAGTTGGACTATATTAATTACTTTTGTATTTTAACTAAATTCATCAATATTTAAAAGTTTTTTATGAATTGCAAATATATTTATAAATATTTACCATCAGCAGTCCCTGCTATGTCTTCAGAAGGTGAATAAAACAGTTGGCTTCAGGGAATGCTTTCCTGTCTCAAAATATCTCCTGTACCCTGCTACTGCCGTGCTTGAAATGCCACCATCAGAAATGCATTCCTTGGTATTAAATATCTCCTTCTCCATTCAGTTCCTTTTAAAACTGCTGTTACTTAGGAAGGTGGGATGCTTATTAATGTTTGTAGAGCATCTGTATATGAACAATATAAATGGCAGATCACAAACGTTTTTATTTAAACCTCCTAACTCTCCTATGAAATGTAGGTATCATTATTCCATTCTGTAGATGAATAAATGAATGCTCGTAGATGTTGAAAAACTTGTGTGAGATCCTGTATCTAGGAAAAGGCTAGGCCAAGATTTAAACTAGGACCTTCTTTCTTTTTTATTGAGCTTCACTGAGCTTTTAAAAGATAAATGCATAGGGCAGGCCACAGTGGCTCAGCAGGCAGAGTTCTTTCTTGCCTGCAATGCCAGAGACCTGGGTTTGATTCCCGGTGCCTGCTGATGCAAAAAAATAAATAAATAAAAATAATGCATAGTATCAATTCTTTTTTTTTTCCCCCAGATAACTTTCTTGTGATAAAGGGACTTCAGAGGTTGTGGGAGGACATGAGTGATGAGTGTTCTATGCAGAAAGAATAGAAAATAAATCTAGAATTGTCTATTTCTTCCATCCCTATTGATACCAAACTAGCCCAAATTGTTACCTTGCCTGGTCTATTGTGCTAAATTTCCAGAGCGATAGAAAATGTAAATTGAATCATGTCACTTCCATGCTTAAATTTCTTTACTTGAACTTCCCAGTACATTTAGAGCTAAACCAATATGGTAAAGGCAATACCTCAGTCCTCAGAGATAATTGTGGGCTTATTCTAGACCATTACAATAAAGCAAGTCGCACGAATTTTTTTGTTTTCCAGTATATATGAAAGGTATGCTTACACTTTACGGTAGTTTATTAAGCATGGAATAGCATTATTTCTAAAAAAAGTCCATACCTTAATTAAAAATACTTTATTGCTAAAAAATGCTAACCATCATCTAAGCCTCCAGCAAATCATAATCTTTTTGCTAGTGAAGGATCTTGCCTTGATGTTTATGGCTGCTGACTGATGAGAGTGGTGGTTCCTGAAGGTTGGGGTGGCTGTGGCAATGTTTTATAATGAGACAATAGTGAAGTTTGCTCCTTGATTTATTCTTATTTCATGAAATATTTCTCTGTAGCATATGATAACTTTTTGATAACATTTTACCTCAGAACATCTTTCATGATTGGAGTAAGTCCTCTCAAACTCCTCTGTTGCTTCATCAATTAAGTTCATGAGATTGCAGCAACTGAGTTCCAACTCTAGGCTCCAGTTCTAATTCTAGTTTTCTTGATAGATCTACCAGATCTGAATTACTTCCTCCACTGAAATCTTGAATTCTTCGAAGTCATCTATGAGGGTTGGAATTAACTTCTTCCAAGCTTATGTTAATATTGATATTTTTATCTTCTCCCATAAATTGCAAATATCTTAATGGCATGTAGTATGCTGTATTAGTTAGGGTTCTCTAGAGAAACAGAACCAACAAGAGATATTTGTAAATATTAATGAGATTTTATAAAATTCACTGATGCAGTGTGGAGATTCATGAGTCCAAGTTCCGTAAGGCTGGCTGGAAACCCAAGGAAGATTTTCCATGTATTACCTGGGAGAAGCTGGCCTGCTGAAGTAGAGATGAAAATTCTCTCTTCTGACCTCTAGAGTTATCCCTTCTCTTTAAAGCCTTTAGCTGATTGGATGAAATGTCTCTGATTGCTAAAGGCAATCTCCTCAGTTGATTGTAGATGTAATTAGCTATAGATGCAATCAACATACTGATGATTTAAGTCCATGAAATGTTCTCATAGTAACAGACTTACGCTTGCTTGACCAAACAACTGAGTACCATTACCTGGCCAAGTTGACACATGAGCCTAATCATCATCATTCATTCTGTGAAATAACACTTTTAATTTCCTTTGGGAGCTTTTCTTTTGCATTCACAACTTGATTAACTAACTGTCTGGTACAAGAGGCCTAGCTTGCTTTCAGCTTATCTCAGCCTTCAAAATGCCTTCCTCACTAAGTATAATCATTTCTAGCTTTTAACTTAAAGTGAGAGACATGCTACTCTACCTTTTACTTGAATACTTTGTAAAGAGGCCATTGAATGGTTATAATTTTTTTATAAATTTGGAGTAATTTCAATATTGTTGTGTTTCAGGGAATAAGGAGGCCTGGGGAGAGGGAGAAAGATGGCCAGTCAGTAGAGCAGTCAGAACACGTACATTTATTGAATGAGTTTGCTGTCTTATATGGGCTTGGTTTCTGGTGCCCTGAAACAACTACAACAGTAACAATAAAGGTCACATCACTATAACAGACATTTAATAATAATGAAAAAGTTTGAAATAATTACAAAAATGTGACAGAGACACGAAGTGAACACATACTGTTGGAAAAATAGTGCTGATAGACTTGTTGGTGCAGAATTGTCACACCTTCAATTTGTAAAAGATGCAATAACTGCAAAGTACCATAAAGCAAAATGCAATAAAAGGATGTATGCTTGTAAATTGAATTCAGTACCCTGACCAAAGTTATGTTCCTTATCTTAATCTGCATCCCCATGGGTATGAACCCATGATAAATAGGAACCTTTGAAGCTGTAATTTTAGTTAAGGTATGGCCAAACTGAGTCAGGGTGGGCCTTAACCTTGATTTCTGGAGGCGTTATAAAGAGAAGTCAGAGAAAACTGCATACATTATCGTGTATCAGGAAGTAGAAATGCAAGTCAGCACTAGAATGCTACAGATTTCAGAGAGAATTTATAGTCTTTTCCTTGCCTTGATTTTGGACTTCTAGCCTTCCAAAACATGAGATTATAAATTCCTGTCATTAAGCAACCAATGTGTGGTATTTGTCTTAGCAGCATGGCAGACTAAGACACACAAATATTTAATGAGGACCATGAGGGCCCCATATAATCTGGACCTTGCTTGCCTCTTCTGTATCATGTCATAACAGTCTTCTGGGCTCTGTTCTCTGATCGCACTACTTTTGGTCACTTGCCAAAAGACCCTAAGTTCTTTTCTGCAGTCAGACCCTTTTGAACTTGCTGTTTTATGAGTCTTCAACACTATTCACCCTGGGCTCATGCTGTGTCTGTTGCAGTCTCAGTCTTTCAGACTTGATTTAGAAAATCCTTTGAGGTTAGAGATCTTGATTGTCATTTCTGGTATCTCTAATGCTTACTCCTTTGTAGGTACTCAGTAAATACTGGGTAAATGAAAAAGTGAAAAAGAAAATTCTTGTCTAATTAAATTTGATCCATTTTACATTGGGATATTTTTTTTCTCTCATTCTGTTTCCTCAGCTTTGTCGAGATTTTTTTCTTGTCTTAGTTGTTATAATTACTAAGACTAAAAACTAGTAGAGTGCTCACTTTGGCAGCACATATACTAAAATTGGGATGATACAGAGATGATTAGCATGGCCCCTGCACAAGGATGACACATCCATTCATGAAGCATTCCTTTTTAAAAAAACAAAAACAACAACAACAACAACAACAAACTAGCAGAAAATTAAATTTAGGAGAAATCTATTAGCACTGATAAACAAAATTCAGCAGTAAAGGCTACAAGATTAACATACAAAAGTCTGTTGTTTCTGTATGTCAGTAAAGAATATTCTTAAATGAAAAATTTTTTTAAATCCACTTAAAATAGCTCCTAAAGAACAAAATACTTAGGAATAAATTTAATCAAAGAAGTAAAGGGTTTGTACATTGAAAATTACAAAACACTGCTGAAAGAAATTATGAAGACCTAAATAAATGGCAAGACATCCTATATTCATGGGTAAGAAGACGATATTTTTGAGATATCAGTACTACACAAAACCATATATAGATTCAACACAATGTCTATTAAAGTACAAGCAGCTTTTTTTTTTCTCCAGAAATTGACAAACTGATCCTCGAATTCATAATGAATAGTAAGGGTCCCTGAGTAGTATAATTAACATTGCAAAGGCAGAACAGAGTTGGAAGTCTCAAAATCCTGATTTCAAAACTTACTACATATGAATTAACTATAATATATAAACTCAGAGAATTGAAGTCGAGAGCACGGGTCATCAGGTTGGGGCCTGTTGTATAAGTTCTTTGATTGAATGCCCTTATATCCGTAACATCTATTTAGGAGTTGTAACTGATATTCCTAAATTCTGACATACTGAGCTTTTTGTATATAACCTGGCTGTTCCGAGAAACTTCCAGTATTTATGTGATACTTGAGACACAGAGCTAGAGCAATGAAGCTATGGAAGTCCAACATCACCCATTCAGCAACTGTTAAAAAAGCTGAAAAAGTGACCAGACTTCACCTGGAGATATGGATACGGTGATCTGCACAGGACTAAGGGTAAATCAGAATACTGAATAGAAGATGATATAGCCCATGTTTTCAAATTTCAACCTCTGTGCAAGACCAAAGGAAGAGATGTTTATTTGCTGCAAACTTTATATTTTGGGTAGCAAATGATCTCATCTAACTTGTATGGTCAGTTTACTTGAACACCATAATTACATGGAATCTTGAATAGGGCATGAGATCTTGTTCGTTTGTATAGCTTAGTGTGACGCCCCGATACATCCCAGAGTAATTTGGGTAGAGAATAAAAAAAGTATTTGCAAAGTCTCCTTGGGGGACTGGGAAGAAAGAAGAAAATATTAAACTTCCCCATCTGGGGAGTTCCTGATATTCTTGCAAGCAGTGGGGACAACCAAATCAATAGGCTGAGCCCTCAATCTTAGGGTTCGCCCCTATGAAGCTTATTCCTGCCAAGTAGAAGCTAATCTTATTGATAATTATACATAAGAGTCACCCTTAAAGAACTTCTTTTTTTGCTCAGATATGGCCTCTCTCTCTAAGCCAATTTTGGTCGATGAACTCACTGCCCTACCCCCTAAGTGGGACATGACTCCTGGGGGTGTAACTTTCCCTGGCAATGTGGAACCTGACTCTCAGGGATGAGCTGGGACCTGGTATCATGGGAATGAGAAAGCTTTCTTGATCAAAAGGGGGAAGAGAGAAATGAGACAAAATAAAGCCATAGTGGCTGAGAGATTTCAGAGTCAAATGGTGATCCTGGAGGTTTTTCTTATGCATTGTGTAGATTCCCTTTTTAGTTTATGGTATATTGGGGTGGCTAGAGGGAAGTACCTGAAACTGTTTTTCTAGTTTGCAAACTGCCAGAATGTGATATACCAGAAATGGAACGGCTTTTAAAAAGGGGAATTTATTAAGTGGCAAGTTTATAGTTTGAAGGCTGTGAAAATGTCCAAATTAAAGCAAGGCTATAGAAATTTCCAATCTAAGGCATCTAGGGAGAGATACCTTGGTTCAAGAAGGTCAGTGACATTCAAGTTTTCTCTCTCCACTGGAAAGGAACATGGTGAACATGGTGACATCTGCTAGTTTTCTCTCCAGGCCCTTTCTTTCATGAAGTTTCCCTGGGAGTGCTTTCCTTCTTCATTTCCAAAGGTCTCTGGCTGTGTGGGCTCTTGTAGCTCTGAAGCTTTTTCCAAGGTGTTTCCTCTTTTAAAGGATTCCAGTAAACTAATCAAGACCCTCCTGGAATGGGTGGAGTCACATCTCCCTCTAATCAAAGGTTAATACCCACAATTGGGTGAGTCACATCTCTGGAGATAGAAGTTTCCAGCAACCTACAGTACTGAATAGGGATTAAAGGAAATGGCTGCCTCCACAAGATGCATCAGGATTAAAACATGGCTTTTCTAGGGTAATAATCACCCCTATTATTTGTTTATTTTTTTATCCATGTTTTTTACTCATCTGTCCATACCTTTACTCATCTGTCCATACCTTGGGTATAAGGAGGATCAGACACAAGATTTTCACAATTACACAGTCATATTGTAAAAGCTATATCATTATGCAATTATCTTCAAGAAACAAGGCTACTGGAACACAGCTCAACAGTTTCAGGTACTTCCCTCTGCCACTCCAATACACCATAAACTAAAAAGGGATATCTATATAATGCATAAGAATAACGTCCAGGATAAATCTCTCAAATCTTTTTGAAATCTCTCAGCCACTCACACTTTATTTTTTCTCATTTCTTTCTTCCCTCTTTTGATCAAGAAGTTTTCCTCAATCCCTTGATGCCACATCCTGGCTTATCCTGGGATTTCTGCCCCACGTTGCCAGGGAGATTTACACTCCTGGAAGTCATGTCCCATGTAGAGGGTGGAGGGCAGTGAGTTCATTGCTGCATCATCCTAGAGGGAGAGGCCACATTTGAGCAACAAAAGAGGTTCTCCAGGGTGACTCTCAGACCTAATTTTGAGTAAGCTTAGCCTATACTTTGTAGGAACAATTTCATAGAAACAAACCTCAAGATCGAGGGCTTGCGCTATTGATTTGGTTGTTTCCACTCCTTGTGAGAATATCAGAAATTCTCCAAATGGGGAAGTTGAATATTTCCTCCTTTCTCCCCAGCCCTCCACGGGTACCTTGCATTTGCAAGTATTTACTTATTTATTCACTGCCCAAATTACTCTGGAATACATTGGGCATCATACTACCCTGGACAAACCTATAAAGTCTCACACCCTATTCAAGGTTCCATGTGCTGATGGTGTTCAACTAAACTGACCATACAAGTTAAATTAGGAAATATGCTACCCAAAATAAAAATTTCGCACCAAATAAACATCTGTCCCTTTGGTCTCACACAGAAGTTGAAGTTTTAAAATAAGGAC